>JAFLJL010004784.1:16573-26573 GCA_018398815.1 Conus ventricosus
CTGGAAGTGAATACATGACCTCTTACACTCTGTAAACTCTGATAAAGGTTATGTGATTCCATTAGCAGCAAGCACCTACCTACGACCCTTTTGGCCTTTTTTTTCAATATATTTGGCCCACCCCTTTGGTAATAAAACGTCATTTTTTGTTTGTTTATATACATGTTTGTTTTGCAAATCAGGTCATGAGATGCCTTCTCATGCCTGGAATGGCCAACCTGTATTTGTTAAATACTTTTCTTTACCTAAAGTGAGGGTGGGGCGGTAGTTTAGGCCAGAAACACGTCGACAACACCAGGAAAACATCTTTTATAGACTATTGCTCTGGTTGCGCGCGCGAAGGCGTACAACTTCCTGTTATCATACATGTTTATTCTCTCTCTCTCTCTCTCTCTCTCTCTCTCTCTCTCTCACACACACACCACACACACACACACACCACACACACACACACTTCTCTCTCTCTCTCTCTCTCTCTCTCTCTCTCTCTCTCTCTCTCTCTCTCTGAGCGCTCAAGTATATGCTCTCATTGTCTCATCTCCTTATCGTGATTTTTTTTTCTCCCCTCATGTCTGATTTGATATGTATTTGCTTCATTATATCTCGTCGGTTTTTTCCTGGGTTGTATGTCACATATGAACAACATGTTTTTATTTAACATGATTTTCTGATAAGTTATTTCAGTTTTAATTGTTAAATGATTCTCTTCAGTTCTTGCTCCTCTCTCTCTCTCCTCTCTCTCTCTCTCTCTCTCTCTCTCTCTCTCTCTCCTTTTTTTTTCTTTTTTCATTGTATCATTTTTCAATGCATGCCACTACGTTTTATAATATCCTCTACATGTGTTCAACCGTGTCAATCATTATATTTTGTGCTTTACAACTTCTTTTCATTTCTGAGGTTCGCTCTCTCTCTCTCTCTCTCTCTCTCTCTCTCTCTCTCTCTCTCTCTCTCTCTCTCTCCTTTTCATTCCTCTTTTTTTCATTGTATCATTTTTAATGCACGCCACTATGTTTTATCATACCTTCTACATGTGTTCACACCGTGTCAAAATTATGACATTTTGTGCTTTACTACTTCTTTCCATTTCTGATGTTCGCTCTCTCTCTCTCTCTCTCTCTCTCTCTCTCTCTCTCTCTCTTACCCTGAGCGCTCAAGTATATGCTCTCATTGTCTCATCTCCTTATCATGATTGTTTTTTTCTCCCCTCATGTCTGATTTGATATGTATTTGGTTCATTATATCTCGTCGGTTTTCTCCTTGGGTTGTATGTCACATATGAACAACATGTTTTTCTTTATCATGATTTTCTGATTAGTGATTTCAGTTTTAATTGTTACATGATTCTCTCTCTCTCTCTCTCTCTCTCTCTCTCTCCTCTCCCTCTCTCCCTCTGTCCTGCTGTCTGCCTGTCTTCTCTCCTCTCTCTCTTTTCATTCTCTCTTCTCTCTCTCACTGGGGCTGCGTGCATTTGTGTGTTCCGAATTCTGTACATACTTTGCATATTCATATTACTGTATAAATTTTAAAACATGCTAATTTTTTGTACTTTTTAAAAAAAACTTTTCCATTTCAAATAAAGGCATTTCAGGGCTTTTTTCCCCCCTCCCTTCCATCCCCCTCTCTCTCTCTCTCCCTCCCTTTTCTCTTCTCTCTCTCTCTCTCTTTTTTTTGGCCCCCCCCCCCCCCCCCCCCCCCCCCCCCCCGATCCACTTTGCTTAAAAAATACCTTCTACTATTTTCATGCCTTACAAAAAAAGTTTAACATGTTTTTTGCCTTGCTCTCTCTCCCTCTCTCTTTCTGTCTCTGTTTTCTCTCTCTGTGCGTGCGAGCGTGCCTTATTTTGTGTTTCAAAATTATGTATATACTTTTTTCATATTCATTTTACTGTCTGTTTTTATACTGCAAAACCTTTGTACGTTTGAAATTTCTCCATATGTTCCCCCACCCCAAACCTCCCCCCCCTACCCCCACTCCCTCCTTCTTCCTCTTCAGTTTGTTATTATCGTTTTTATTTGTATTTTTTTTAAAATTATTTTTATTATTATTTTTTTTGTTTTGTTTTGTTTTTTTTTAAATTTCTTTTTCTATTTTAAATTAAATATTCCAGTTTTGATTGCATGACCGCTTTGTTTGCTTGTTTTTTTTCTTCTTTATTTCATTTCACTGCATGTTGTAGTCCCTACTCAGGGCGAGGACAAATTGAAAAAAAAAAAAAAAGCCCCAGTGCTTACTATTACCCTTTCGAAAAAAAGGGAAATTTTTTTCTTGTCTTGGGTCCTTGTCTTCTTGTTAAAATAAAACCCAAACAAATTTTAAATTCATATTTGGGCGGAGTTCCCCTAACCCCCTTTCCGGGCACTGACGGGCAAAGCACACTCCCTTGTCTTTTTAATGGGGGGCCAGGCTGTTTACACTTCAAACCAAACTTTTCTGCAAAAACTTTCCAAAATACAATTTCTTTTAAACAAATTTGGGGGGGAAGGGGCCTGGAAATTAGACACTTTAAGAAAAATTTTTCCTGTTTGCAACAATTGGGCATGATTTTTAGAGAATAAATATACCCAAATGCCCCTAGTAAAAAAAGAAAACAATTTTCACATGTTTTTATACTTATTTTTGTCACTTACGTAAACAATCCGTTGGAAAAATTTAAATAAACCGGGAACGAAAACCCCCCCCCCCCCCCCCCCCCCCCATTTAAGGGGGCCCCATTTCATCTTTGTTTTCGGGGGCAAAAATTTTGCCATTTGTTTATACAGTTTAAATTAAAAAATTTTAAGAAACAAACCAAGGCTTCTGTTTTCAGTTTAATTGTGGATACAGAGGAAAAAGGGAGAGAAAAAGGCAGAGAGAGAAAGACAGAGAGTGAGAGAGAAAAAAGACAGAAATAAAGAAAGGGGAAAAGATGCAGTCACACACACAAACACACACACACACACACACACACCCACCACAAATATACACATCATCATAATAAAACATAAACATCACAAAATTTCCACCCTTTTCTCCAGAAAAGAAAACAAAAACCCCCTTTTCGCTCACTGGGGAGCAACGGACCTACCCCTCATGTTCCATCCCAAAGCTTAGGCCTAGCTGAAGGAAAAAAAACCCCAAAAAACAGCCCCTTTTTCCCCCCGTTTCATAAAGTTTTTAAACCTTCCCGTCCTCCGGGGGGGGGGAAAATCACCCTCCCCGGGTTTTTTTCTCTGTAACCCCTAGAAATTTTTTGAAGCCATTTCCCCGCTTAATTCATGATTTTTGCCCCCAAATATATTATACAACTATCAACGAAAATTATTTTTTTTTAAATACATAAACAAAAGAAAAAATTTAAACCCAATTTAAATTCCCCAGTACGCCCGGGGTGTGAGAAAAACCCATACAACCAAAGAAAAAACCCTTGCACCGAAACGCCGGGGTGGGGGGCCAAACCCTACTTACAAATTTTGCGCGCCCACACCTTAGGGAAGTGACGTCACGCGTGCTTGCTACAGAAAAGAAAGAGTCGCTTTGGTAAGAGATTCATAAAGCACAGCGATCCACAGATGAAAACCTGAAGTTTCTAAAGCACAGTAAACCATAGAAGAAGAACCGCAGTTTCATAAAACAACAGAAAATCCACAGATGAAAAAACCTGAAAATTTTTCAAAAGGGGGGGAACAGTACAAAAAGAAGAACTGCAAAATTCACAAAACCCCGAAAATCAAAAATTGAACCCCCCGGAGAACACAAAAAACTTCGTTTCGACGTACCTTTAAACAAAACAACTTTAAAATTTCCCTCCGTGAATTGATACAACATTTTCACTTTTCAATAAATTCAACCCACCCCCCCACCACATGGGGTTGGTAAAATTAGAGCACATAAAAATCTTACGGGATTTTTAAGTAAACCTGGGCGACACAGCCTTCAAAACCCAATTTTATAACAAATAAATTTTCTGCTCATTTTTCCGCTGTCCCCGCCCATAAAAAGCATCCCACAAACACAGTAACCATCGAGGGCACAAACTGACTTGAAAGTCAGCCTCTCCACATAAAACACTACGGAAAAACGATGATTAAAACAAAAAAAATTTAGACGGGAATACCAAACCTCGGCCTTTTTAGTTCTTGCCTCTTCTCTTGTCAAAATATCCTTATTTCGTCATGAAATTTAAAACCTATGCCCTTTTTAAAAGTTGACGTCAAAAATTTCCTTTTGACGTAAAAAGTCATAAAAGGGAAACCCACTTTCGACCAAAATTTTTTGGGGCCCGGGGTGGTGTTTTGGTGGGAAATTTCCCGGCCCGTATATTTAACCACGAGACCAGGGCTTGATGACAACAGAACTGAAGATTTTTTTTTTGGCAATTTTGATAAATGAGGCAGATGATAACGATGAGGAAGTAAACTTGAGTCCCTTCGGTCGGGCGACAACGTGACAGGGGCTTCTCGCGTTTCCTTTAAAACCAAAACAGAACTTGTATTATGGAAGCGAATTAGACAATCAAAAGGGGGGGATTAGTATGTAAATTAGGCAAAACCCCCCCAAATCATTTCGGGAGTTAATCTAATTTACATATAAACCCCCCGATTTGACTGCCCTAAATTTGCTCCCAAAAAATACGGGCCCTGGCTACCCGGGCTGTTAACTACAGACCCCTCCCGTGTAAATCACGAAACGCGCAAAAACTCCATTAAGTTGATGAACCCTCGCTGCTTTGGTTTTTCCAGTCTTCCCGCTGAGCCCAAAACCATTCACTCTTTTTTAAAGCCAATCCAGGACTAAACAACCCCTCGCCTCCTTTGGGAATCAAACCCGGGAACCTAAAAAGCTAATAAAAGTCAAATCAAAAAATTTTGGGGCCAAAATCACCACCAGTAAATGGCACTGACCACGGGTCACCCCCCATACAAATTGTTCACATGAACCCCAACAAACATTTAATAGCATTCTTTAAATTTTGGGGGCCAAACCAGTTGACCACGGGTCTTTGACAAGGGACCACGAAAAACCACTTCAAAAATTTGTTCCCATAAACTCGTATTATTTTAAAACCCCAAAATTTTTTTACACATCCCCAATTCCCTTTTGGGGTTTTTTAATACTTTAAACATCAATTTGCTTTACACATCAAAAACACCCAACAATCCCCCCTGTTTTTAACACATAAACCCCTTTACAAAATCCCCCCTTGTCCTACACATAAAACAATCACCCTTGTTTTTAAACCACCCCAAAAATTTAAAAAAATCCCCCTTTGGGCCTTTACACATAAAACAAAAAAAATAAACCCTTGCCCTTTTACAAAATCAACAATAAAACCGTTATCTTTACACATCAGCCCGGGCAAAAATCATTTTTTCGCCCTTTACACATCAACAATCCCCTTTTTATCTTTACCCATCAGCACAGCAACAATCGCCCCGTTTTTAAAAAACAAAAATTCCCCTTTTATCTTTAAAACACACACGGGCCAACAATCACCCCTTTTTTTTTAACACACAACAATCCCCCTTTATCTTCACACATCAGCACAGCAAAAATCATCCTCGTCTTTACACATAAACCCAATTATCTTTTTCTCGCACAAAAAAATTTACCCTTGCTTTCAAAATGTCAAAAACCCTTCCCTTTCCCCTTTCCAACAATTCCCCTTTGCCTTCACCTCCCAACCATTACCCTTGCCTTCACATTTAATGTCATAACATGGGGCAATGAAAATCAAACAAAAAATTGTCCGAAACCTGAAAGATTTTCCCAAAGAAAAGGAACTATAGAGCAACGAAAAACATTACAGACAAACTCTGTTTTGACAATACAGTTTGCAAATCTCATAGAAAATTTTACAACTAAAGAGCAAGCAAAGCACATGAAAAACGTGAAAACTGTAGAGAAATTGGCAGACCACGGGGAAAACCATGTTTAAAAAAGGGAGCAAGTAAAAAAAATACATCAAGTCAAGTTGATTAAAAGACCAGAAATTGAGGGTTTGATCAAGGCTGATACAAACAATAGAACTAGCACAATGCCAAAAAAAAAACAATTAAATACGAACCCAAAACAATCCAGCAAACCAAAAAAAACAAATACAGCACAGCATAATAAAGGTAAACAAAAAGATTTTCAAATTTCAAAGTAAAAGCACATAAAAGATGTAGTTTTTTAAAGACACAAAAAAACTATGTTCTGTATTATACAATATGGACAAACAAAAAATGAAAAGGTGTTGTGTTTGTGTTTTGTGTGCAGCGATACCAAAAAAGGGTTTCATTTTTACCCCCCCCCCCCCCCCCCCCCCTTTCCCAAAATATCCAAAACCCCACAGAGGGCGCCCTTGGGAAACCCAAAGGGGAGAAAACAAAAGGCAAGGGCGCGCAGGGAGTGCACACACCAGAAAGGGAAAAAAACAGAATGGGGGGAAATTGGGAAGGGGGAAAAGGGGAAGGGCTAATCGCAAATCGTCTTTCGTCAACAAAAACAGTGGGTGTCAAACAACGTACAAGGCTGTAAAAAATTACCAAAAATCGCAGCTTTAAACCCCTACCTTTTACTTAATGGGCCCCTTTAAACTCAGAAAATTCCATATTTTGATTTCCAACATTTAAGGCTAGAACAAAGGGTAATGGAGAAAAAGGCAACCTTTCCCCGAAATTTTCGATTCCGCATTAAAAGGGTCGGGAAAACCTTTCCCCGGAGTTCACACTGCTTACAGAGTTTGGGTTTTTTTAATAAATGATACCCCCGTTCATGAAGCCTCCACGAAACCATACAATTCAAAGGGAAATTTAACCCGAATTTTTTGGAAAAACAAACAAAAGCATAAAAAAAAACGAAAATTAATAGTAAAGCCCGGTTCCCCCCCCATTTTCTTGACGCAGGGTATTTTGACATCATCAATCAAACGAAGCAATGTAATACCGGGTTCCTTTTTACAATATCCAAACTTTGAAACACGCATATCAAAATTATCTATACATTAAACCCGAAACCCCCGTCCAGACTTTTAGGGGAGGATTTTTTAGTCCCCAAAAGTTAAAGGTATTTGGGCGCCAGTTATTTACAACATTCCCTGATAAAAATTTTTCCTTTAAGTATAAGGTTTTTAAAAGGGCCTTAAAGAGAGAAGAGGACATGCTACCTTTTCAAATACAACGTTTTAAATTTAACCCTTACATACTTACTGATACAAAACCCAGAACCCCTTTGTGAAAATCGGCTGTTAGTCCTTTACGCCAGGGCTAGAACCCTTTTCATTTCTTTCAAAAGCACTTTTAATTTTTTGGGTCTAAAAAAATTTCCCACCAAAGATTTTTCTTATCGTTTTTTAAAATAAAAAGGAAAAAAACCACACCAAAGCAAGAACGCTGGGGTTCTTTGTAACAATTATCCTATTTAAGGGTTTTTTTTATATCAATTCTTAAAAAAAACCCCCCGGGGCAACTAGATTGTTTTTCTGTCCCGTAACCACAAACCCCATCTGCATTTTTTACACTTTCCCCTAATTTTTTGAGTTAGCACGAGCTTTCCCCTAAACCAAGAAAAAATGGGATGTTCTTTTGCGCCCGCCCTAGCCAAATTTTGGGACGGGGAAAGTACCTGTGCCGCATGGGTTTTGTTTTTTTCTTCTAATTCTAATTTTAAGTTTCACGGCTCTCTTTTTTGCAGTGGGTTTTTAAATGCATTCTGGGTCAATGCTACGACAGTACCTAATTTGTTAAAAAACAGCGTGAAGGGGGTGCTATTTTATTTCTAGTTACAATGCTTTCTCTTTTGAAAAGTTGATGGAAAATTCTTTATTTTAACCCTTTTTAAAAATTTCCCAATTACCTGATCGGCAAACTTTAGGGTCCGTTTTTAAACGTTAAAACGTTTTTCAAATAAATTTAAAATAGTTTAAATATAAAATAACGAGCTATTAAATTTCCAGTACCCTTGACCCCGTTTATTAAACTACCCAAAAATAACAGACAAGAAACCTCCTTAATCCCGGGGAAAAGACACCTCCGAATCGTACTTTGCATACTTTTTCAAAAAATGGAAAAGTTGGGCAACATGTAATCTATTTTAGCAAAAAATGGGTTTTTTCTTGACCAACTTTAAAATTTCCCTTTTCTTTTATTAAAGAAAAAATTTTCCCTGTGTCGGGAAATCCATTCACTAAGCATCTTATTGAATCCTTACAATATGCTTTATAATATATTCACCCCTTTTTTACCTCAAACTCATTATCAAAAACAGCGTTAAAATCAAACCCCACACGGGCAATTTTTACCGACCTTGGGCATTTTTTTAAAAACATCCTCAAATTTTATCAAAAAAAAAATGTTTTTCCTTTGAAAAATATTAGGGGAAAAAAACAATTTAAACCCCCAAAAAAAATGCTTGCCCCGAAAACAAAATTTCCCAAAAGGCCCAAAAATTTTTTCAGATGCATACACAAAACTCAGTCCCACGGCAAAAACCTTTTTTTTTAAAATTTAAATTAAAACCCAAACCCCCGCTGTGTGTAAATTTTGTCAGTAAAAGCCTCCCACCCCCCCTTCCCTTTTTTTCATTTTTTTTCACATTTTTATGATATATCTTTCTTGAAAACAATTTACGGTTTATACCCCTATTTTTTAAAAACTTATAAACACATAATTTTTTTTGTTTTTAGACCTTACCCTCTCCCCTTTTAAACAAAAAAAAAACCCTTTAAAAGAAGAAAAAACCCTTTAGGGGGGTAATCAAAGGAAAGTCCACGAACGCCGAAAACCGTTTTAAAACATTCAACACCCATGCCCATCCCTTTTCACTGTCGTCCCGTGACTGAAAGAGCATTTGGGAAAACTTGGCAGTTTTTTCACGTTTGTCCCCTACTGGGGGAAACCCCCCTCGTTAACGTGGTCGTTTCGGGGTTTCGATCGAAACTATTGCAAAAAACCAGTTTTAAAATGACGTGTCCCAAAAACCCGGGTCTTTTCCCCTTTTCCCCCAAACTTTTCCCCCTTGGAAGGTCTACCACACCCCCTTTTTTTTTCTCGTTCCCCCTGACGGCCAGAATTGAAGTCTGACTAACAGTCCCCCCCACCACCTCAGCTTTCCCTTTTTTTCTCACCCCTTTTTTTTGACCTGTCCCTTTTTTTCGTTTTCATCCATCACAGTCAGTGTCATTGTCCAAAAAGGGGGATCAGTTCAATGTGGGGTCCAAACCTTGTAACCCGTGGCAGAGGGGCCCAACGGGCATCACTGCGGGTTTCCCCACACGCCCCCTTTTTGAAACCCACAACGGATTCCCCTTTCCGATGACCGGGAAGGGGACAGGGTCTGCAGGAAACCCCCGTTTCCTACACTTTCCCTGGCCCCGTGACCCAGTTTTCAAGGCACGATTACACTTTGTTACCCTAGTACTCTTTTTGGGGGTGTTCCTTTTGGGTACAGGGAAACCTAAAACCGCCCAAACCCTTTACATAAATCAAGTGGTTTTGTCCCGGGGTATCTATGAAAAAAATCGCCTTTCCCGTGTAAATCGTGTCAATTTTCCGGGCCTTTTTATTCCCCATTTTCTCCAAAAACAAGGGGGAGCGTAAGACAGCCCCAGCCGGGAAAAAAGGACTCGATGTCCGCCCCGTCGCAAGGGGAGAGGGTTTTTAAAATCCCCACTTTGTAGCGGAATGTTTTAGGGTCGTCCCAGCCTCTGAGTAAAGAAAGGATTTTGGCATACAAACGAAAACACAACACAAACCCCCTGACAAACCCTAAATACAAATTGCTGTGTGCAGGCCCTCGCGATGGGGAAAGTCCTTTCCCCAGTCCCCAAAAAACTTTTAGCACCCACCAAAAAATTTCTCTACCACAAATGTCGACGCTTGAAAAAATTTGCTCGTGTTCAAATTTTTAAAAGAGAGGGTAAGTCCCCTCTTCAACAAGAACAAGGGGGCAACGTGAAGTCCCCCCATTTTGGGAAAAAACAAAACAAAGTTGAAAAAGAAAAATAAAAAAATACCCCCAAATATAGCGAAAATCAGTCCC
>JAFLJL010004784.1:29073-38057 GCA_018398815.1 Conus ventricosus
TCAGGAAATCATCGATTTTATGTCCGTCTGTCCTGATCAACACTTTCAGTGTGTCGTGGCCCAAGGCCAACGAAATTAACCGTTTGAGTTCTGAAAGAACAGGATTGCACTGTTTAGCCAGATATTTTGACGCCACGATTTGAGGACCAGTCAGTCAACTCCTGACAGAGAGAGAGAGAGAGAGAGAGAGAGAGAGAGAGAGAGAGAGAGAGAGAGAGATATGCAAAGCTTGTCAGGATACATTCTGAGTTCTTGTATTGGTTTATTTTTAGGCAGGGATGAAGAATTTTCTTCCTTTTTCAATCTTTAGGCCACCAATTAGTTTGTTTGGTTTGGTTTTTTTTTTTTTTTTTTTGCTGTGGAAAGTAATAGACAAAAGGTACCACACACTTTGCCCCCAAACCCTGAAATGGACCTTGATGTGGGTAAACACCCACCCGGAATTATGAACAAGCTACACCACCTGATCAGGCACCCAAGGTAACCGGCCCGTCTTCCACCTTAACTCCATCCATCCCCTCCTCTTTAGCGCAGTAAGTGTAGTCGCTGGAGTCCATGTAGGGGCTGTTCCCTTTACTTCTTTGTTCCTACAGTTATGGAACGACTCGTTGCTTCTGCCTTCCTGTGGTCCTACTACATAACTTACAGTGGCATGTGTCAGTAAATAGTAGACCCCTAACAGAGCGATGGTCTGTGGATCAGCTGATTGGGTACAACGTGTGACTCGGCAGCTCATGGTCTGGTAGTGGTACATGTTGTTAATGATAGAGGGGGGGGGGGGGGGGGGGGGGGGGGGGGGTCAGGTCGAGGGGGAGAGGGGAGGAAACGTGTTGAAGGAGGATCCTATTTTGCGTGCTCTTATGCTGCTGGACATTGTTGGCCTCCGCCGTTCCATTTTCCTCGTCTTTCTTTGTCTTTTGGGTATATCCCTTTGTTCTTTCTTCGATTCATTTTTTTTTCATTAGCTGTTGGTTCCCTGCTTCTCTTTTTTCTCTTTATTACCTTCTTTCATTTCGCTTTATTCTTGTCCCTTTCTTGTTTTGTTTCTTCTCCGCTTTTCCTATTTTTGTTATTCCTTCTCTCATTCAGTTTTTTTTTACATCGGACGGTGTACATACGTAGGACTATATTGCTTTTTCAGGCAGTGGATGAGGAAGTTTTCCCTTCTTTTTTCATCTTAAGCCCCAAAATAATTCGTTCATTGCCGTTGAAAGTAATAGACGAAAGGGTGGGTACCACACACTGGACCATAATGCGGGTAAACACACCCACCCGTAATTATGGACCAACTATACCATCTGATCAGCCATCCAAACAACCAGCCTACCTTCCACCTTAACTCCGTCCATCCATCCCTCTTCAGCGGAGTAAGTATAGTCACCGGAGTCTATGTAGGGACTGTTCTTTCTTTGTTCCTGCAATTAGTTCGAATGGAACGGCCTGTCTGCTCCTGCCTTCTTTTGTTCTTACATTACTCGGAGTGGCACGAGTCGGTGAATAGTGGACCCCACAAAAGGGCGATGATCTCTGGATCAGTTGATTGGGTTCCACATGGATCAGTAGTTCATGGTCTGGTAATGGTACATGTTGTTCATGATGGGGGTGATGTGGGGAGGGAGAGGGGGGATCAGGTCGAGGGGGGTGGGGGTGAGGAGGAGCGTGGTAAAGGAGGATCCTATTTTGCAAGCTCTTATGCCTGTGGACATTGTTGGACTGCGCCGTTCGGTTTTCTTTGTCTTTCGGGGTTTTGTCTTTTTCTTGTTGTTTTTTTCCCCTCTGTTCTTTCTTTCATTCATTAATCATTTTTGTTGTTTTGTCCTTTCATTAGCTGTTGGTTATCTGCTTCTGCTTCTTCTTCTTCTTCTTCTTCTTTCGTTTCTTTCTTTGTCCCTTATCTTGTTTTGTTTGTTTTCGTATTTCCATCATTCCGTCTCAATTTCTGTCAAATAATTTTTCTTTCATGACATTGAGGAGTCGGTAAAACAGTCGCGTGTATGTTGTATGCATGTGCGTATGTATGCACGCGCGCGCGCGCGCGCGCACACACACACACACACACACACACACACACACACACACACACAACACACACACACACCACACACACACACCTCATGGTGTGTGTGTGTGGTGTGTGTGTGTGTGTGTGTGTGCAAAGAAAGAGAAAGAAATGAATACCGCGGAATGATGGGTGGACTATGTATGTCAGACACCATATGAGGACTAACCCAATCAGACCAGGTTCTACTCACTCTCACCCGGGAGACGCAAGTCAACTCAAGGCAGGCGTGACAAATGGCTCTATTCACAAGGCGGAATACCATGGTCCCAATATGCCAGTGAAAGACGTATTATTACACTCCGGCAACCCGCACCTTTTCTCTCTCTCTCTCTCTCCTCTGTCTCTGTCTCCTCTCTCTTCTCTCCTCTTCTCTCTTCTCTCTCTCTCTCTCTCTCTGTCTGTCTGTCTGTCTCTGTCTCTCTCTGTCTGTCTCTGTCTCTCGCTTTCTCTCTGTCTCTCTCGGTCTGTCTTCCTCGTCTCTCTCTCTCTCTCTCTCTCTCTCTCTCTCTCTCTCCTCTCTCTTCTCTCTTCTCTTCTCTTCTCTTCGCGCTCTCTCTCTCTCTCTCTCTCTCTCTCTCTCTCTCTCTCTCTCTCTTCTCCTCTCTCTCTCTCTCTTTTCTTTTTCTGTTCTCTCTTCTCTGTCTGTCTCTCTCTGTTTCTCTCTCCGCCCCCCCCCCCCTCGCCCCGCTCTCTCTCTCTCACTCTCTCTCTCTCTCTCTCTCTCTTTTCTCTTTCTGTTCTTCTCTTCTCTGTCTCTCTCTGTCTGTCTCCGCCCGCCCCCCCCCCCCCCTCCTCTCTCTCTCTCTCTCTCTTCTCTCTCTCTCTCTCTCTCTCTCTCTCTCTTTCTCTCTTTTCACAGTCTTACAATATAAAATGATGCGATGACTGTATTACTGTAAGTCTTTCAGTCAAAATGTTACTGGAAAAAAAAAATTCCAATAATAACAGAGACTGGCATTGAGACTTCGATGGAAGTTTTTTTTTTTTTTTTTTTTTTAAATGCCAAGTGGATAATTGACCATGTTTAGGGTTGGAGGCGGCAAGGTTCAAGGGTGTCAACATCATGAACCGTTGTAGTCCCTGACCCGCGGGCTATGTACTGAGAGTGTACGGGGAATGGTGGCGAGTTCCAGTCTATGTACGTCAGTCGTTCATTCCACTGGTTGCCGGTGATGAAAAAAAAAGCAAAAAAAAAAGCAATATTCTCGCTGTCAACCTCACCACCAGGATAGATCAGTCGATGTCCTGTCTGACATTGCGAATTCGGGTTCGTTTTGGTGTCTTCCTTCACGTGTTGCCGTTTGGATGGTGTCGGTATGTAGTGTTAGATGGGTCCCCTACCCAGCTACCTCCCTCCTACCCCACCCACCCCCCTCCTCCCCTCCTCCCGTCTCACCTCCATTCCTGACAGTTCGAGTGGCCATCCCCGTCAAACGTATCGTGTGAGGTGGATGTCGACGCTAATCCCGAGTACCAAACGTAGCTGGTTGTCCGTTCTGGTGGTATTGGTGAAGTGCTGGCAGTGCGAGGTTCGTCGGTCCACTTGCTTGATGAAAATTTTAATAGTGTCGCCGTGAGCTGAGGTGAAAGCTGGAAGTGGATAAGCCTTATGCGCGCAGCAAGATGCGTTCCTGTTAATGGTAATTGAGGCAGGACGTCAGTCGGTGTAAACACAAGGGGATCGGGGCTGGGAGAAAACGTAGTGGTCGGACCTAGGCAATGAACAGAAATGGTGGAGTTTATGAGAGAGAGAGAGAGGAGAGAGAGAGAGAGAGAGAGAGAAAGGGAGGAGAGAGAGGGGAGAGGAGAGGGGGGGGGAGAGAGAAGAGAGAGAGGAGCTAGAGAAAAGAGCAGTTAGACCGACAGAGAGAGTTGGGCAGTGAGACGGAGAAATTAAGGCTGTGGGAAGCAAGGTAAGGTGTTCAAGAGGAAGAAAGAAGAAGGAGGGGGTACTGTCATTACATAGTTTCTTCTCTTTCTTCTGCCTCTTCCATTTAATGTCTGTGGGGCCTGGGAGAAAGTAGCGATTTCCTGGGCTTTGTAGCTGAATTACAGTGCTTCCCAGTTTTGGAGGGTGTGGACTCCCAGTGGGGCACTAGGACAGTCGGCAGACTTTGGCCCTCAGGGCCGGGTGGAGTACCCTGGCATGGCTTGGAACGCAAAGGAGGAAAGGTTCGCCAAGTCCGCCCTGAGGCCAGATTAAAGGACTGCTTGTGTTGGCGCACATTTCTGACAGTTAACCACGGTGATGGGGGTCGCTATGGAGAGGGGGATGGACTGGATGGTGATTATCATGTATTGAGGCTGTTGCCCTATGAATTGAACTCACAGTCTCTGTATGTTGATGCAGAGTATGTAAAGGCTACCAACTTGAACAGGCTTACTCTATGATTTGTTTCGGGAACGAAGTAAATTTTACGACGAAAAGAGCAGTTAAGCAACATAAAAATTATTTTTGCATCAGTAATGTGTCTCGTGGACCGCAGTGTCTAAATCAGGCTGCTTTTGACAGCGTCATTGGGATGACGAACTGTCCCCGTCAGGCTGCTTTTGACAGCGTCATTGGGATGACGAACTGTCCCCGTGGGGATGCTGGTTTGTTGGTTTGTTTTTGTTTTCCCAGCACGTGTTGTATTCCTACCTTCCCCAGCACGTGTTGTATTCCTACCTTCTGGAAGTTCTACGCCAATAATTTTCTCTTTCCTGTCACTTCTGTTGTTTTTTTTTTTGTCGTCTACCGTTTGTTTTCCTTTGTGGCTCATTTTCATGTCTTTGTTCAACACAGTATTTTAAAGTTTTTTCACTGGTCTCAATTTATAGCTTGCCAAGGGGTTTCTTTTCCTAATTTGGCGACTAGATTGTCATATTGTTCACCATAGATTGTCATATTGTTCACCATAGATTCTCATGTTGTTCACCATAGATTGTCATATTGTTCACATAGATTCTCATATTGTTCACCATAGATTGTCATATTGTTCACCATATATTGTCATATTGTTCACCATAGATTGTCATATTGTTCACCATAGATTGTCATATTGTTCACCATAGCTGCCAACTCTCCAGAATTTTTCTGGAATTCACCTGTTTTAGACATCATTGCCGAATGTTTTAGAAAAAAAAAATATATCCAGAATTTCAAAAAAAATTTTAGAATCTGGCATTTGGAGGCTTTTTCCCCATAAGATTGACAATGTATTTCAGAGTAAATCCCAAATCTTTCGTAAATTTCGGCAGTTTTATGTTGTGGAAATGTATTTTCTCTTGAAGCCCTTCATTTGTCATCCGAAGCTGCAAGGCTTAAAAATGTGTTCAGTCAAAAGTTGAAATTCAGTCAAAAGTTGAAATTGTCCCTCTGTAATTAGTGTGATTGTACTCACTTAGTAGATGACACTGGCTGTTTGTCTTCTGGTGTCTGTTTGACCCTTGTTTTTTATCTATTGTTTTCATTGTTGTTGCATTTAAATCATTTCATTAATTCTTTTTTTTTTTATATAATATATTTTATAAACTGGGCATGAAAAATCGAGCAGAATGGTTGGTCCCTCAAGACTGTCAGAAGTTCAGCTACCGTGACTTATGCATATGTAGATTTATTTTATTTTTATTTTATTTTTTTGCTGTCCCATTTTCTGGTCCACCTCGGTGGCATTGCACCCACGCCGCTCATTCCGACACCCCGTCCACAGCCACAGTTCGGTCAGTCCCACCGCAGTCCCGGCACCGGCAATCCATAGGGAGCAGTCAATGTCAAGTCGTCAAGAGGCAACCCACCAGAGGAGACACTGCACTGCTGCCGAGTCACTTCGGTGGTGTTCAGTGGCGCCTGTTCTGATCTAACGTACGCAGGACACCACCTACTAAGCCCCCTACTGACGGCAATAATTGCTTAGCCGCGGAGCCGGCGTGAGTGAGCTCTCCCTCCGGAGGGCGCCACGTCCGTCCAACGACAGCCCCTATGGACTCGCCGATGCCGGTGACCCCGACGAAACCAAACCAAGGTCACAGACGTGGAGAGGACATCGAAACTGAGGTCACCATAAGAGCAGAGCATAAAGGGCCACATAATTTGAGACTTTTTTTTTAACGCTGATCGATGAGAATGAGGGTGATTAAGATGATACTACGGATTTCCATTCCGGTCTGAGACTGCATGACAGGGCTGTACTCTACACTTTCTTTCATAATATATATATCCCGGCGTCAACCAGGCCCGAGAGATACAGACACCTGCAGTGTTGGTCAGAAACTTTGAGCAACACTCTCAGAGTCGCATCCATCAAGTGGATGAAACTCGACTCACGCGTCTCTGGGACCACACGTCCCAGTCTTCCCAACTGAGCCTGTAGCGAACTCAACTCTGGGTAGGAGCCGGTCGGAGCAGATAAATCCCACATGACTCTGATGGGAATCGAACCCACGACCTCCCAGCCGGGAGTCCGCGACGCTAACCACTTCGCCACAGCGGCTGGTTCATATGTAGATCTTGTGTTGGTTGGTTGGTTGGTTGGTTTTCTCTGAGTGGCACCCTTTTCCCTAGAGTTGGACCGCCTTGGAAAGCGCCTGTTCGCTCGTCTGGGCTGTAATGATAAAATCAAACTAAACCAAACAAAAACGATCATGATTGATGAACCTTCTGTCTCCAGACAGACGTCAGCAGTGAAGAAAATAATTCACGTTAGAATCCTTTTCAGCTATATCTCGTTACTCTACACGCGATTCATCATTGTGGGCTTCATGCCTGCTTGTGTTCATACCGTTCTGTCACAAGGTAAAAAAAGAAGAAAAAAAAGAAAAAAAGCCCTGATAATTGCCAGCTTTAAAGTTTAATTACTTTTTTTTTTTATGGCCGATAATTACCCCTTTTTGAACAAACCAAAGCAACAAGACCTTTTGGAAAGACAGGTCATCTCGCGTAGCATAGTATTACCTTGATCACTGTAGCATGTCGGGTGCATTGTGATGGTGCGCCAATGGCAAATGTGGGCATTTACTGCTGTTTTGTGGTTTCCCGTTACGAACAGGATAAAAGCAAACAAGCCAGCCAATCCTAGCAGTTTTCTGTAAGTTTTACAGTAAGCCTAATGTTTTTTTAAGCATTTCTTTATTGAACAGATATATACATAAACAAACTGTTGAACTGAAGCAACAACAAGCAAATGCTTATGATGTGACGGAAAATTTAACAACAATAAACACATCGGCGGATTACATAATCAAGCCTAATGTTGGATGTTGCCAAAGGCAGAGCTCTAAAGGCCATTATGATGCAGAATGCTGGCTGGTTTTTTTTTTGTTTGTTTCACTGCGTATTATCCGATCTTACATCCCGCTTGTAATGGCTCGAGTTTTTAAGGGTACATTAAAACTAAAAGCAAAGGAAAGAAATTGATGCTTCAAAGACGCGCGAGCTCACGCGCGCGCGCTCACACGCGCACGCTTACAGACACGCACACACACACACACACACACACACAACACACACACACACACACACATCGTGCATGCGCGCACATGCTCACTCACAGAGCACGATTTCAGTGACACACTCATGCAAACTCCATGCCCTCGATCCCAGTTTTTCTCCCCTTGACACCTCCCTCCGCCGCACCTCCTCTCTCAGTCTTTGTCTCTGTCTGTCTCAGTCTGTCTGTCTGTCTGTCTGTCTGTCTGTCTGTCTCTCTCTCTCTCTCTCTCTCTCTCTCTCTCTCTCTCTCTCTCTCTTGACATCAGAGGCCTCAAAGACGGTTTTGATGTGCTGCATGCGGAAATGAAGAGCATGAAGGAAGAATGCACCCGTCTACGAGAGGAAAATGCCGCTCTGAGGGAGAGTAACGTCCGCCTGGAGAAAGAGGATCGAAGAGATGGAGAAGAAGACGGACGATTTGGAATGCAGGTCGAAGCGAAATAACGTCATCATCCACGGACTTCAGAAAGCAGAGAAGGAGACGGCAGATGACCTGGAGGCTGCAGTCAGGGAACTCTTCACTGACAGCCTGGAGCTGGCCAAAGACGTTCGTTTTGACCGCCTGCATCGCCTGAACCAGAGGCCCAACTCTCCAATAATCGGGTGCTGTACCTTCTTCTAGGACAAGGTGGACATACTCAGGGCAAGAGGGAAACTAAAAGGTACTAGTATTTTTTTTTTGGAGAGGATTTTTCTTTCAGGGTGAGGGAAGTAAGACGCAGACTGCTGCCCCATTTGAAGAAAGCTAGAGCAGAAAACAAAAAGGCGTCTATGGTTTTCGACCATCTTGTAATAGATGGAACTAAATTTTCTGTGGACTCAGAGGGCAACCTGAAAGATATGAAATAGGATATCGGCCGCTCTTCTTGTGGAGGTGTTTTTTCAAATGTTTGTTCTGCAAATAGTTTTTCTTCTGCATTTAATTTAGAGGGAGCAACCAAAAAACGGACACCGGTTGCGGAACCATTTGTGAGCTGTTATGTGGCTGACACTGCACGTGCCTGTATGTCGAATGCTCGTGACTGTCAAGGAGCGTGAAACCTCTCAAAAGGCATTAGACGCTTGGAGACAAAGGGACAGTGTACGTGGTATACAAATAAGTAATTGACCAATTAACCAGGGTACGTTACCCACCGCACACGGCCGAAGTGGTCAGATGACAAACAACACCTAGGAGAGAGTTCGGACCTGCCCAGTGGCGAAAGGGGAAGGGTTGTAACCACTACGACCTCGGGGCCCCAAGTGAGTGCTAAATGCTCGGTCAGCTGAGGTTCTTGTGTAAACAGTCAGTGAAGAGCAGGGGCCTTGGATTTGTTCAGATGGTATTGCCGTGGGTCACTGTGTTGGTTCTATTGTCAGGCTGGCTGAATGCGTGTGGAGGTTGTAGTAACCCTCCTTAAGATAATTACTGTGTTAACTGACCACCGGAAGTCGGCGGGAATGTTCGATGTC
>JAFLJL010004784.1:39057-49057 GCA_018398815.1 Conus ventricosus
TTGAGATTTATTTGCAAAAATGGAAAAGAGGACGAACTTCATTTTGTTTTATGTTGTTGTAAATTATCCAGTCTAAGAGCGCAATATGTACCGACAAAATTTTCCAAGGATCCCTGTCAGTTTCGGTTAAGCCTGCTAATGGCATCTCAGAATGAAAGCATAGTAAGAAACTTCTCAATTTACTTATTCAAGGCATTTCAGCTTAGATCAGTCATGACTTCGTGACGGAGTAGTCCAACCAGTTTTTCTTGTGTTCTGTATAGTTCTCATATTGATGTTGTTATGTTCTCCATACCCCCTTCATAAGGGCAATGGCCTTTATATGAAGTAAACCATCTGAGTTCTCTCTCTCTCTCTCTCTCTCTCTCTCTCTCTCTCTCTCTCTCTCTCTCTCTCTCTCTCTCTCCTCTCTCTCTCTCTCTCAAATCTTGTAAATGTTTTTTTATTTTCGACATAAAGCAAATGATTTCACTTTAACACACACACACACACACACCACACACACACACACACACACACCACACACACACACACCAAGATAATTGAATTCTTGAAAGGCGGTCTTTTTCTGTCGTTCGTTAAAATTATTCTTCAGCAAGAAAATAACAGGGGTGGGGGGGGGGGGGGGGGGGGGTTAGTGATAATGATTATCACACAGCAAAATTTCCTTGAAAACCAGCACGGAGTGTGCGTGTCAGAGTGGTGTTCCTATCGGAGCGATGTCCGTTGCACACCAGCTGATGTGTACGTTAGTTTAGTGGTATTGTCAGAGCTAAATTCGTTTAAAACCAGAGGAAGTGTGTGTCGGTTTAGTGATGATATCAGACTAACATTCGTTAAAGTGTGTACCAGCTTAGTGATGCAACATCATTGAAAGTCATCAGAAGTGTCACAGTGTGGTAATTAAGTGATGGCATCACAGTACCATTCGTTGAGGTTATATCGGTTGAGTGATGCAACGTCATTGAAAATCAACGGACGTGTGTGTCGGTATAGTGACAGTAACAAGTGTGGTAATTAAGTGATGGCATCACAGTACCATTCGTTGAGGTTATATCGGTTGAGTGATGCAACGTCATTGAAAATCAACGGACGTGTGTGTCGGTATAGTGACAGTAACAAGTGTGGTAATTAAGTGATGGCATCACAGTACCATTCGTTGAGGTTATATCGGTTGAGTGATGCAACGTCATTGAAAATCAACGGACGTGTGTGTCGGTATAGTGACAGTAACAAGTGTGGTAATTAAGTGATGGCATCACAGTACCATTCGTTGAGGTTATATCGGTTGAGTGATGCAACGTCATTGAAAATCAACGGACGTGTGTGTCGGTATAGTGACAGTAACAAGTGTGGTAATTAAGTGATGGCATCACAGTACCATTCGTTGGGGTTATATCGGTTGAGTGATGCAACGTCATTGAAAATCAACAGACCTGTGTGTCGGTATAGTGACAATAACAAGTGTGGTAATTAAGTGATGGCATCACAGTACCATTCGTTGAGGTTATATCGGTTGAGTGATGCAACATCATTGAAAATCAACGGACGTGTGTGTCGGTATAGTGACAATAACAGAACGACATCAATCGAAGACCTATAGTCAATGTATGTTAGTTTTTAAATGATGGTTAGCAACATTTGTTGATTGCCAGCAAACATTTTTAATTAGAAAATGATATTGGAATTACGTTCATTGACAACCAGCAGATGTGTACGATATCAGCGGTACATTTGTCGACAACTATCTCTGCTTGTCAGTTTGGTGATGATATCGGAGCAAGATTCGTATAAAAACGTGTCAGATTGGTGCTAATACCGAAACGACATTCACTAAAAACTAGCAGAAATATGTTAGTTTTTTTCACGATTTCAGAGAAAGATTACTTGAAAAGCATCCAATGAAAATCAGCAGAAGAGTGGATTGGTGAAGTGATGATATCGAAGCAACATTTGTCAAAAACCGGCTGTGTGTTTCAGTTTTATAACGGTGCTTGCATTCGTGAATTTCAGCAAAAATGTGTCCATTTGGTGATGACATCAACATGATTTTCGTTGAAAACACAGCATAACAGTTACGTGATGATATCAGAGGGACATCAATTATTAATTTTGTTGACAGCTAGCCGTGTGTCTCAGTGCAGTGATGATATCAGATGAACATTTCCTTGACAGCGAGCTCTGCGCCTCGGTGTAGAGATTGTATCGGAACAACATTCGTTGAAAGCCGGCCCAAGTGTGTGTCAATGGAGTATGTGTAGGCCTACATGTGGAAAAGGACGGACTTTGTCCCTGGATGTAAGTAGCGTTTTCCTGTTCCCATGGTAAGAGTCGAGAGCAGCGGTGGTGTCCGCCATGTCTGGCCTCCTTCGACATAAGGGCGGGCGTTTTGTGTGTGTGTGTCGTTTCTGTGGAGATCGTGCAAGAGCGGTGTTTTGTTTGTTGATGATAATGTTGATGATGTTGTTCTTTGTACATTTGAATATAGTTGAAAGTACAGTTCAAAGTATAGTTCAGAAGTCTCTCTCTCTCACATTCTCTCTCTCTCTCACAACTCTCTCTCTCACCTCTCTCTCTCTCTCTCTCTCTCTCTCTCTCTCCTCTCTCTCTCTCTCTCTCTCTCTCACACACACACACACACACACACACACACACACACACACACACACACACACACACACACACACACACAACACTTTCTCTGTCTTTGTCTGTCTCTCTCTCTCTCCTCTCTCTCTCTCTCTCTCTCTCTCTCTCCTTGCCTATTTCCCTCACCCTCTCTCTCCCTCCCTCTCTCTCTCTCTCTCTCTATCTCTCTCTCTCTCTTCTCTCCCTCCTTCTTTCTCCTTCTCCTCTTCCTCCCTCCTGTCTGTTTGTCCGTCTCTCTCTCTCTCTCTCTCTCTCTCTCTCTCTCTCTCTCTCTCTCTCTCTCTCTCTCTCTCTCTCTCATGGGGGTGGGGGAGGGGAAGGGATTCTTTTATACGGGTAGTAATCCTCGTCTGCGTTACGCGGGTCAGACATCTGCGAAGCCGTAGTCAAGAGACCCTCTTCTTATATTCTCTCATCTTAATCTTCCATCGGTTTATCCATCGGCTTGAAATCATGCGCAGTGTGGTCTCGAAACTTGGCGGATGTGGTGTAGCGTGCATGGATTATAGTCCGCACGCAGTGACACCTCTTTGAGAAAACTGAAACTGAAACTGCGTTCCGGCTGCCCCTGCCACTGCATCTCTAACTGCCGGCAGTCGTTAGACACCGGAGCGGCAGAACGTTCCATTAGGCTGACAATCCCCTCTGAAGCACCCAGTTAAGTGATTCGACAAGCACTCTCGGTCACTCAGCGTCGCTAAATAATGCATGTCCTCGGCACAAGCTGTGAAGGGCCGAGAGCAACTCTGACGGACAGCGGTCAGCTGATGCACGAACGACTAGCCACTGGGAAGGTTATGACAGCCCAAGTGCCGCGAACTACCGCGAGCATGGTGTGAAGGAAGAGAGAGGGAGAGGGAGGGAGAGAGAGAGACGGAGAGAGAGAGAGATGGAAAGAGAGAGAGAGAGAGGGGGAAGAGAGAAAGAGAGAGTTCAGTTACCTTTTCACCGAAGGGTCCAACTCGGACAAGGCTTTCAAGAAGGTAATGAATGGAGCGAGGAGATGTAACATGATCTGAGACAACAACAAAAAAGTAGGTAACTTTTGTTCCTGTCTGGAGACAGTTAGGCCTTTAAATGCCCGTGTTTCCAAACGGATGCTGCTTGCTTTCTCGGTTCTAACAGTATGTTCTGTTTGACAATGTTCAAAATCAGAGCGATTAGGCCAGTCTGGAATCTCTCTCTCTCTCTCTCTCTCTCTCTCTCTCTCTCTCTCTCTTCTCTCTCTCTCTCTCTCTCATATTTGTTGTGATATATGGGCAAGCTTGGAATGTTTTTGATTCCTCATTTGCACTGTGTACCTTGCATCTGCATCTGTGCTAGGCGACCTGGTGCCGTAAGTAGCGTTAGTTTTGAATCGTGGGCCCGAAATTGTTTCGTCAGGGGGAGAAGGGAGATGGAGGAGGAGCTGTAAAAGGGAAAAAAAACCCTGCTGTCTTTTGTTATTTAGTTTTGGTGTGTTCTTTTTCTGGATCCTGCTAGAACGCGACGTGATTCCCTGCACGTACTTTTTCGTGAAATCATGTTCCAGCTGCTTGTTTCTGTTTTCACTGTTGTTTTTGTATTTCCCAATGAAACACTTACGTTTTTACCCTTTTCGACAAAATTGCTATGGGAGTATTTGGAGTTTGTGATCGATGGCTAAGGCAGTTTCCTAGACAGATGACACTGCATTACATAACAGCAGCTAATGGATGTAGTTGTTCTTAGGAAAGGTTCCATGCTAAGTATCATAATGATAAAGAACAATGTTGTTTGCTCAAATGACCAACATAGCTAATGGACGTTCAAACACGTACGAGAAAATCGAGGGGTAAAACTGTGAAACTAGCAGATAAACAAAATCATTCAAAATTTACGCATTTACTATTACAAACGTTGTCAGCGTAATGAACAAATCATTTTACTTGTTTTTTTCCGTGTCTCAATGAAATTCAGTGTGTGTGTGTGTGTGTGTGTGTGTGTGTGTGTGTGTGTGTGTGTGTGTGTGTGTGAGTGTGTGTGTGTGTGTGAGAGAGAGAGAGATAGAGAGAGAGAGAGACTCTCTCTCTCTCTCTCTCTCTGTGTGTGTGTGTGTGTGTGTGTGTGTGTGTGTGTGTGTGTGTGTGTGTTTTGAATTAAAATTGATTCTGATACGAAAACTATTAAAAGATCTGCAAGCGTTCTTGGAGACAGGCCATACTGAATAAAACAATGGTAACATCACATAGGCCTCTGCCTTCATCTCGCTCCACAGTGAGTTTTTTTCACGTGGTGACATTTATGTACGGACCAGCGCTGCCGACTGGGTTCAGAAACACGAAAAACAAAACACATACTGAAACCGTTGCGCAAAATAACAAAGGCGATCACGATAAAGAAAAAGTCAAGTACGTGATGGCGTCTCTGTAGGTTCTCAAAATGTCAGCATCCATTGGGAAGGACGTCTGACTAACAACAACCTCGTCTCCTCCTCCACGTTCTGTTTCAGCACCCATTTCAATGAACGCGAAGACGTCAGTGACTTCATCTTTCTGACATGTTGTATGCCTGCATTTCAAAAGACGGCGACAAATCTTGAGCATCATCTTTCACGAGGTGGTAGCTTGTCAACACCCAGTTTAAAGTTGATCAAGGAATCAACGTCTTCACCTTTGCCTGCGGGTAGCGTACCAACACCCATTCCAGAAGATGTCAACTAATCTGTTTTTTCGTCCTTCACGATGCTGGTCGCTTGTTAACACCCATTTCAAAGACATTTCAAACTATCAGCAAATGAAAAATGACAATCAACCAGGAATTGGTCATTTCAGTTTTCATTGTCTGGTAGTTTGTCTCAACACCCTTTTCAAAGACGTCGAAGTATCAACGACTTCGTTCTTCTTCTCCTTGTTGACATCTGTTTGAAAATAATAATAATAATAATAAGGAACATTTAGTGCGCTTAATCTTAAACAAAAGCCCTAAGCGCTTACAGCAATAAGCCCTAACACACACACACACACACACACACACACACACACACACACACACACACACACACAAACACAACACACACACACACACACACACACACACACACACACACACACACACACAAACACACACACACACACGCACACACCCACACACCAGCGAAGGAGCAGAAAAATTATGTTTTGAAGAGAGTTGTTTTGAGGAGGACTTGAAAGAAGAAAGACTGTTTGAGTTTCGGAGTGCAGAAGGAGATTGTTCCAGCAGGAAGGAGCCTGAAAAGTAAAAGAACGTTCACCAAGTGTTCTGGCCCGAAAACGAGGGATCTGCATAATGCGAGTGTCAGAGGAAGAGCGAAGCTGTCTGGAAGGAGTATAGGTCGACAGAAGTTTAGAGAGGTAAGATGGAGCGAGGCCATCCAATGCCTTGTAACAGAGCAAAGAAAGTTTGTACTTGATGCGTTTTTCAACAGGAAGCCAGTGCAAAGATTTAAGCAAGGGAGAAACATGAGAGGTTTTCGGAGATTTCGAGACAAGGCGAGCAGCATTATTTTGGACTTTCTGCAATTTTGCAAGAAGATTCTGTGGACAGCCAGCAAGAAGAGAATTACAGTAGTCAAGTCTTGAAAGAATGAAAGCAGAAACCAGAGTCTTGGTGGCTTCTTCAACAGAAGGTGGCGCACAGAACTGATTCGCCGAAGCTCCAAGTAGCAAGCACGGCAGATAGAAGAAATCTGATTTTGAAAAGAGAGTGTCTGATCAAGTACAACGCCTAGATTTCGCACAGTGGTAGAGGTCTGAATGAGAGAGGTACCAAGTTGGACAGAAGAAGGAACAGAGATTGTAGACATGAGCCGTTTGTGGAGAATGAAGATCAGTTCAGTTTTGTCATTGTTTAACTGAAGTTTGTTGCAAGTCATCCATGCCTTTATGTCAGAGATGCAGAGCTGTGAGCGATCAATGATGGAGGAGAGGAGAGAGATGTCACCAGAAATGTAGATTTGATTGTCATCAGAGAAGCAGTGGTGTGAAATGTCATGATGGGCTACAATGTCAGAGATGGTTGGGTATATAGAACAAACAGAATGGGACCAAGGACAGAGCCTTGGGGAACACCATAATTCAAGTCAGCAGAGCTTGAAGAAAAACCATTGACAGAGACAATTTGGGTTCGACCAGAAAGGTAAGAATAAAACCATGCCAAAGCGTGAGAAGAGATGCCAAAAGTATGTTGAAGTCTAGTGAGGAGGGTGGAGTGATCAATGGTATCAAAGGCAGCGGACAAGTCAAGAAGAGAAAGCAGTGAAACCTGACCATTATCCAGAGCAGAGAGAAGATCGTTTATTATTTTCAGCAGAGCAGTTTCTGTACTGTGTCCAGTGCGATAGCGGACTGCAACGAATAGAGCAAGTTGTTTTGGTTAAGGTGGTTTTGGAGTTGGAGAAGTGCTATCTTTTCAATTATCTTTGAAAGAAAAGACAAGTTGGAGACAGGTCGATAATTTTTTAGGTTTTCAGGGTCAAGAGAGGGTTTCTTCAAAAGAGGTCGGACAACAGCAGCTTTCAGTGCAGGTGGGAAACAACCAGAAGTGAGAGATTCATTTACCACACTAGTGATATATGGCAACAAAACATCCATGCATGCAGATAATAAAGTAGATGGAAGAGGATCCAGTACACATGTTTTGATAACAGTCTTGTCGATGACTTCTTTGACAACAGCAACTGTCACAGGTTCAAAATCAGTCAATGAAATGCCGGAAAAAGAGTTGTATGGAATATCAGGTTCAGATACTGACTGAGCATCCAGACTTTCACGGATAAGTCTAATTTTGCTAGTGAAAAAGTCACAAAATTCTGTGGAATGTCAGAGGGACAGACAGATGAAGGAAGGGGAGATGATTTTGTTCTCCCCATGAGTGTATCAGTGACCTTAAACAATTGCTTGGTTGTTGTGCATGCTAATATTTTAGCATTGTAGAAGGCTGATTTTGCTTTTTGAACAATTTCATTCACAGCATTACTAGCAATTCGCAAAATTTGTTTGTGAATCTCGAGGTTTGTCTTTAGCCACTGCCTTTCGGCCCTACGTCTAACACGTTTAGCATCAAGAACTTCAGGCCAACTGCTGGGAACCAGGGTGAGGGTGGACGGCTGGAAAGACGTTCAGGGATCAATTTCATTAGTCACGTCCTAGTATCTTGTCTACTTCCACTTTAGAGAACGTCCAGGAGTGAATTGGTTCATCCTTCACGTGCTGGTTGCTTGCCAACACCAGAGGATGTCGAAGAATCAGTGACTTTGTTGTAAGTGTTCTTGTCAACATGCATTTGGAAAAAAGTCTAGGAATCAATGGCTTCATCCTTCTAGTACCGTTACCTAGTCACCACCCTGTTCCAAGATCATCCAGGTATCAATGGCTTCATCCTTCACGTGCTGCTAGTTTTTCTCTACACCCGTTTCAAAGGACGTCAAGAAATCAGTGACTTCATCTTTCACGACCTGGTAGCTTGATTAACACCCATTTCAGGGGACGTCGTGACATCGTTGACTACGGGCTGGTACACCCATGGGGGATGCTATTTTAAGGCTTTTATGAGTTGCATCCTGCAGTCTGATTTACCTCTGTTCAGGAGCAGTTATGTCCCTTGATATCTTAATGGAGTGTCCTGCGCGTGCCTGTACCCATCGTCAACACAGCGCAGGCCTCCAAGGGTGGTACAGGGCTGCTCTAAAGGCAGGTGAAGACAGTGCTTCTCTGGGTCCTCCCCAGCACCTTCGGGTGTTTCTTTTCTTCTTCTTCTCTTTGTCAATATCTGTACGGACGTCAAGGAATCGATTACACACACACACACACACACACACACACACACACACACACACACACACACACACACACACACAGAGCACACACACACACACACACAGAGCACACACACACACACACACACACACACACACACACACACACACACACACACACACACACACACACAATTTCCCTTTCATCCCGTCATAAGCTCGTCCAAGGTGGCCGCAAATTGTACGGGTCTGGTTAGTGAGTAATCGCCCCCTCCATCCCTCCCCGATACGGGTCAGGCTTATGTACAGTCGTAAGTACACGTGGACAGGCGGTTCACCCACCAGAATCACAGAACACGCCAGGTTAAAGCAGGAGAGGCAGGCGGATGAAGGGGAAGCGGGGTGGAAAGGGGGAGTGTGTGTGTGTGTGTGTGTGGGGGGGGGGGGGGGAAGAAAGAAAATAAACCCCAAAGGCATGGAAAAAAAAAGTATTGACGATCAGGTGTCGCAAACGAAGGTAGGGATGGACACACATTAGGGAAGGGGGTGGGATGAGGGTTTTTTTTTTTTTTTTTTTTTTTGGGGGGGGGGGGGGGGGGGGGGGGTGTCATGCGAGGGGCACAAAGACAAGACGTTAGATGTAAATTGCAGGGTGTTGAATCTCTAAGACGGTGCCAGACACGAGGATCAACTTCAAGGACAAGTTATCGCGAGCCCAGTTCGTTTTTCCTATAAGGGTATAGATTTCTTCTTCTTTTTTTTTTCTTCCTTTTTTTAAATCCATACTGCCTGTTTCCGTTTCCGGTTCTTTGCGAACCCTTTAATATGTGACCATCCTGCCGGAGATGACGACGCTGCAATGGTTTTTGCTCAGCAGCGAAAAATATAGATGATTACGAACGTAATCTCTGAAGGAAAGTGGCCGCCGACACAGTCACAGTACATGAAAGATAATCATCAGACACAGTCACAGTACATGAAAGATAATCATCAGACAAGAATTGCCGGAAAACCCCCTGCACTCAAATACTGGCCCACTCAAGGTCTTGTTGTGGCAGTTATGAGTATTCCCATTTCATTATAGGAGTAAGGATTTTGAGTAGGTTCTGATTTTGTACTCGCTCTGTTCTGTGAGAGAGGAGTGTTAGCATAAAGAATTCTACAGGTTTTGTTGTGTTTTTTCTCCTTTCTTTCTCACAGGCTGCACACCACAAAACGTTATGCGCGAAGGTCTTGCTTAAGGTGTCGAGTATTTATAGACTGGCGCAGTTAGATTGTTTCGAGAATTTATACTGTGTGTGTCTGAAAGTTGATTCTTCTGGTTTTCTTTCATATCGTCAAGGTACAAGCTTGGGGTTCCAAGCACACAGGATTCAAATCAAAAGAATGGGACTATTTGGGGATTTCCAGAGGGCGCTAAGATAGGGTCACGGTGGGTGCAAAGGCCTGAAATAGGACGTCAAGTAAGGGGAAGGTCGTGTGTTTGAAGATTATATTATATGTCATCGGTGGAAATCCCCGACACGGAAATGGAAATAATTGCCGAGGAGTTGTTCTTTTGATCGAGTACAGTTTAACATTAAATGCTGGCTCAAATTT
>JAFLJL010004785.1:0-27500 GCA_018398815.1 Conus ventricosus
TTATACTATTAGAAGAGGATTCGGGGTTCACGACAGGCTTTAGTTGAAACTTTAACAAACAGTTAGGAAGACTTTTCTCTACCAGTATCACAGAGAGCTGATTGACATTCTCGCAACACGAATGGTTAGAAGACTGCCTCAGTTTTGCGCGCAATGAATAATGAAGAATTTAAAGGGCTAAAACCAGTACAAGCAATCAAAAGAAAAACAATAAATGTTGTTGAAGGAGAGTCTTCATCCAGCAAACTATTACCATTTGGTTTGAAAGTAAGGTACCTTTATTTACCGGGGGAAGCAGAAGGGGACACTCGCATCAGGGCAACAGATCCAGTTTGGAGTGTTGATCCATATGAAATAAAAAGAATTGTAAAAATGAATCCGCCCGTGTATTATTTACGAGAAACTGACACAACAAAACAACCAGCCCCTCAAAGATCTTTTGTGAAGGAAGAACTGCAGATAATCCCGCAAGACACAGTTCCGCTTTAATTAATTGACGGTTCTCCAGTGCCCGATTGCATATGAAAACTCCGGATTAACAAACACCCGTTTTGTGTTTGTTCTATCTAATGACTTCTTTGTTACAACAGTTGTGTTGATCTCATGTAGATTAGATCGCAGTTTTACGTTGTCATGATGAAAAGTCTTATTGCCAAACAATGCTTCTTTGTAGTTGTCATGTGATATGTTTGACTGCACAACGCTGCGAGATATTCCCTTTGCTTTCTTAATGATTTTCTCCTGGCTCGAAATACTGTACATTTTCGATCTTAACCCCACATACTCCTTGATCACCTTTCCTGATAATTCATCCTTCATCTTTCCTAAAACCTTCTTGTTAGTAATTGAATGTAAAGGCGAGTCTTTAGGGTAATCGGATGTGTCGTACCATCCGCTCGCTCCTTTAGCTACTTCCATTTCCATGTCTTTATAGATGTCTTCAGTAGGGATATCTATAACAAAACTATCTGTATCTGTGTAAAGTACTCTGGACTCAGGATACGAGGGCTTAAAGTAGTCATAAAGAAATTCTAACATCAAAAGCTTTGATAATTCTAAAACAGTAAACCCAATAAATACAGGTTTGTCCAATTTGACTTTCTTTTTTTTCATCATTATGCCAAAAAGCTGATCATGAAATTTTCTGAAGTCCTGATAATTAGGTTTTGAAGTCAGCTTAATTGCTTCGTTCTCTTTGGTGACCAATCTGACATCTTTGCGCTTGTGCGGATTCTCCATAGTCTTTCCAAAACAGCTGTTGTTCATCAGCTTGAAAAAGTCTTTTTCTGAAGCATCTGTGGATTTAGTTCTGAGATCAGTGTTCTTCATGATGTATGGTTTCATGAACTGTTCTTGATCAAAGCAATTATGCGATGAACAGCTGTCAACTTCAAACCCATGTCTTAAATAAAATTGTAGAAGTCTGTAATGACAGACATAATTTTTTTTTGCCTCGAAGATTAGGCACAAGTTTAGGCGGCTCTCTTGGATCCATCTTTAGACTTTCTGCTGCTAATGGATAGTCATTATGCAGGTCATGGAGTTCCTGAGGTATTCTAAGTCAACTTCTAGAATGAAACCACGCTGTTGATCAGGCGTTAAACGCCCAACCACTTTAATGCTTTTGAATATTATTCGTACCTGTGTACATTTTAAAGTTACGTAATGGAAGTGATTGCACCATAGCCCAACCATACAGATTGTTTGCATCTAAATACATAAGATAGTTAGACCTTTTACTCGGATCATAGTCGTCCAAGTATTTGTTGTTTTGCTTTACAGTAATGATGCGACCCATACTAATTCCTCCACGCAATCCGTTTCAATCATCTGAATCATTGGTAAATCTGACAATAAATCATCTGTACTCCAGTAAACTTTAAGAAAGCGTCCCAACTCATCCCGGGCGCAGAAATGTAATGCGCGGGATCCAAACTGTAATGTTTCATGCAGGTCTTTCTATAATTTTCAAAGACGTCCGCCAACAAACATACAATCTGCCATTAAATAGGAGTCCATGATAGTCTCCCATCGTTTACACTCTAACTTCTGCCACGCATCTTGAGCATGTTGGTAATCAGAATCGCTGATGTCCTTTCCTCTAAGACTAGAAAAGAACGGCCTTTAGGCGGAAGTGTATCTTCGTCAAACCTTTCCCAACTGTTCATGTATTATAAGGGTAAACACCCTTTCTAACAAGAGTTGAGTCAAAATATTCTTCCGTTATTGGGCAGGACTTTAAGGACATAGCCAGTGCCTCTAATGAGCCCATCATGTGTTGCATAGAGTCGTAGAAAGACATATTATTTAAAGTGAAACACATGTACTTTTCTGATGACTGTGCAATGCATGTTACCCTGAAGGCGTCGGTTACTGCTTTCATTATAAGGTGAGAGTCGTAACCTCGCAAGTTGTGAAAGAAGATGGGCAGCTTCCATGTCTTTGGGTCAAACTTTAGTTGAAGATTGCATTTGTTATGCGCCGCTCCTCTGAACTTTCCGCTAATGTGATCATGGTCTCTTTACTGTGGGGTTTACACTCTTGGGCGTTAGCTCTAAACCGCAAATCCAACAATGCGTGGCTGAGTCATACTGTTGTTGGTCTTCAGGCGCCATTATGATTTCAGATAAGTTTAGATTATTAGAACAGGCGTTACGCACTTGCTGCATGCGTTTTAAGAATGTTTCTGCAGCATCCGGTCCTCTATATAATTCTGGTTCTGAATAAACGCCATCCGACCTAACAATAAAAAGGGCAAATGAACAAATCTGATGATTACTCATTAAGACTGTTTTTCGAAGTTTTTTGTGGGCGGGGCCCCTTCATAAGGAAAAATGGTGATTCAAAGTCTGCTTTAAACTACGTAGGGGAGAATGTTGCTTTTTTCCCCAGTTCTTAAAACAACTTTAATCCTGTGGGGCGTAAAGTTCGATTACAGTTACAGAATTTTTACAATTTTTTTATAGGTTCACTCGCATTTGCACAAGGGAATTCTTTTAAAATTTTCTGCAGAATTCTTGTTTGCTAGTTTGTTTGTAAAAAATCAATAAATCATTGTCTTTCATGTGAAATGGGACCCCGCTGGAAAAAACATTAGTATAAGTCAACATGATTTTTGTCTGTTCCTATTGGTGGACTGTCGGGGACACTTTAATTGGCGCCAAATTTGTTTCCTCACCCATGGAAACATTAACATTATTGGGTTGTTTTGTTTTCTTCAAATGACAATTTGGGTCTCACAACAAAAGGAATTTCCATTGAAGTTAAGATTTTTCGTATTGCCGATATTTAGTCACTCTTTCTGCGTTTCGCGGACATAGCAGCTTGAAAGAACCACCACATAAAACATTTGTTTTCTAAATTTTTTTATTTTAAAAAAACTGCCTTTTAAAAAAACCCCCCCCCGGGTAGCGGAATGTAACCTTTGCCTACAATGGGGGCATATTCCCTTTTTTAATTGATCTCTAGGATTTCGCCCCCCGCCCCAACCAGAGCCTCTATTTTAGCTTCTTCAGCCGCGCGTAAAACTTGTAAGCAGCTGGTTGCCCCAACCAGGGGTTAAGTGTTATGAGAAAGAATATCTCGTTTATTGAGAACCCCGACTTCGATTTTCTTCTTTATTGTTACATAGTGATTAAAAAAGCTAAATATTTAAGGCGGGGCTATTTTTAGTTTTCCCGGAACTTTAGAAATAGCATGAACAAAACTTGCCTGTACGTTGTTGTTAATGATTCTAAATCAATATCATTCGTGCCTGATAAACCTCTCTCTCGAGCATTCCTTCAAACAATTCGTCTTGTCCTTCATATATCTTAGCCCTGCTTCTTTCTTTTTAAGCCAAAATTATTTATTATAATTAAAAAAAAATACTAATCAGAACCAATATCACGGGTCTTTTAGCGCTTGGTCTCATAATAAGTATAAACACCTTTTGGTGTTGTTAATGTGAGCTGTTTAGAATCAGAGTTTATGTCTCGTTTACTTTTTTTAAGCATTCCTTTTTTATCTGCTCGGGGTTGGTGTTTGAGAAAAAATTGTCACCGCCTTTCTTTGAAGATCAAACTTTTGTCTTTTGTAGGTCATCAAAAATCGGCCTGTAAACGATTAAATTCTTCATCCGTGATGTTTGCGTCAACAGCGCTGTATTATTGTCAGTTTAAACGAAACTAAGTTTAGCCGTTATTAGTTGAACCTTGCTGTGTGCTTTGGAGTTTAGTTTTTTATTTTTATGCTAGCGCACTTACGGCTAATGAACACAGGCCGGAGGAAGCTAAAGGACAACCTCTAGAGGTAACGCTGGGCGTGCGCCTATGCCGTTGCTAAGAGACCACACTCGTTCCTGCTGATAGAGCGCTGATAGTCGTGCTCCAGTAATTAACATATGTAACAGCATTTAAGGCAGCAGGAAATACTTCGTTTGGTTGGCTGTATTTGAAAGGTTCTTGCTCTAGTTTTTTGTTGCATTTTTGTAATGTTGTGTTAATCTGAAGGTTTTTCTTTCAGGGGTTTCTATAACAGCAGAATTGCTGCTATCTCTTCTCTCGGAATCACCGGTGCTGTAGGCATTTTGATAAACCTGAGCAGACATGCGTTTTATAAAATGAAAATTAATTAGTATTGTATATCTTTTAATCTGTTATTTTCAATATTCCGCTGCGCATTCATATATTAAAAAACAAATGTTCATTAAGCGGTTTATCGGCTTTTCTTCCTTTATCCAATTTGAATTGTTTATTACGTCTCTCACAGCTCTCCCGCCTTCCATGCAAACTGCTTATCCTCTGTTGACCCTTAGGTCAATCCATACCGTATTTTGTTGTTAAATAATCATCAAGCCTAACATTGTTGAAGAATGTAAATCTTTAGACACTAGGTCTGCTGTTGGATTTCTACCCCTTCCACCCCCAACCAAATTTTCTTATTCGTCAAATTGATGATAAGGTCCTAAGCCCGCTAGCGTAGATTTGGTTAGGACTCCTCAATCGAACATTGTACTTTCGGTTATTTTTGGATTAAAAAACTTTTCCACTCCTCTTTTGAACGGGGTCTTCCTCTTCGCACAAGCAATAAAATACCTTTAAAAGCGATCATTGTTGAGACGCTAAAAAAAATTCATATAGTGTCTGCCTGCTTCTAGGATATGTTGTATGATGAATCACTCTTTCGGAATATATTGATAATTTTGATGATAATTGGTGCTCAATCTGCCTTGCTAAAAATTAGGGTTGCTAACAACGTCAAACTGACGAGATGCCAGAAATGCTGTACTTTGTTCGGGTGTCTGTTGGAATTCTGATAACGGTTTTGTTATCATTAAAACGTTAGTTCATATGGACAATCTGTCTTTTAATGCTCCTTGAAAGTTGGCGCATGCGCTTTTAAGCAACCTCAATATCTAAGGAATGGAAAAGCGTTTCCTACGCAAAATTTTCTGCTGTCATGCTTTTTGTTTGTTCTTTAACATCTGCGGCGTCTATTCTGATGTTTTTGTCCATCTTCATTTTCGATCTTGAAACGCAAGATCAGCCCTTACATTTCTCGGTTAGCCATAAGAATCAGAATAGGTTAACAATATGTCTGCATTGTGTAAAAGACAGACTTCTTTGCCTCAAGTTTTACAGAAATTTTCTTAAACAATTGCCGTTCCCAACTTCTGGACAAACTGTCCTGTTTGGGTCTGTTTCTGATGCGAGTTCTATTGAAAGTAAAGTGTGCAGCCGGGCACCAATACACTTCATCCGCTCCTCAGTCCGGAAATTTGACAGTAAGAAATTTGATTGCGTCAATGTAGATGGATTATTTGGCGGAACAGTAATATTCCGTTTATTTCCTTCACGCCAAAAGGGTTCTTTCAGTCTTCTATGCGGTGTAAGAAATCAAGCCATATGCATGTAACAATTTTTTTTATAAAACAAATTAAAAAATTAATTATTAAAGAAACATGGCCGGCATTGAAGATGAAGATTATGATGTTTTGATCGTGGAGACGCCATGAGTGATTCCCTTGGGCGCGGCCATCGCTCGGGGCTTCATTGCATGATGAATTAGCAGGAAATCGGGGTCATTACCAAAAACAAAGTCGGTATAAATTAACAGAAAGTAGGTAGTCAGATCATTTATACCAAAGTTTAGGCCAAGACCTCCCGTAATTTATGGCCCTAATGATTTTGAAGTAAAAAGATGGACCATTTGTTTGTGAGGAGCGGACAAGGACAACTAGTCAGCTTTACAACTAAAAAAGACCCATTCAAAGTTTTTAGCCGTGTGGGTTCAATTAGAAATAGACTCAGTGTATGAACGATCAATCGCCTTGGCTTGTTTAGGACCAAAATTAAGGGCGGCTGGCAGTTTCTAAAAACTTCAAAAAACACACTGCAATGAACTCAACATGATACCAAATGCAAAAACAGGAATGTTAAAGAAATTAAATCATTCAGCTGGTGAATTAATAAATGTAATAGAAGCAGAATCAGTTTTTCAGAAGAAAGGACCAGCGTTAACGCTATAAACGGACTCACCGTACCCATGCGAGAATTATTTGCCCTTGATCGTACTTTAAAACATCAAAGGCGAATTAACAAAACAATTTAGCAAAAAATCAGGGAACTAGATGAGCATATAAAAAGAGGAAAAAGAAAATCGATGAGGTGTGACCGATCGTAGGGCTGATATTAAAAAAGAATAAACCAAAGATAAAGATCTTGAACAGGGATCAGCAAGATAGAAGTGCTAATACTAACCGAGGACAATTACGAACACCAAGTGAATAGAATAAGGAGAAACTATCCGGAAAATTTTATAGAAGACCAACGCTACAGAAACGAATACGAACGCTGTTTAGAGCGCAAGGAGTCACTTACAAGCGTTTTATAACGCCTTAGGGTTTTTGCAATAAGTACATGGTGGATGGCTATTACAGGCGGCGGTGAGAGGTCAAGTCCAGTACTCCGCGCCATCGCCTGATAAATCATGGGTAAAAAAAAAAACAGCTGATCATTTGCGAGTTTCTTCAAAAAATTATCCAGTAAAGCTATAGACTCTTTACCGGGTTATTAGGTGGTATTGTTGTGGCTTTGGTCTACAGGCAAGCAAAGTAGTTGGCTTATGGCCGGAGCACTTATGGAACATAGTTCTCTTTAGTTGGTATTAATTTTTAGTAAGATCAAGACCAAGTAATCTAGGCATCGTTAATCAAGAACAAGCGCTGTCTTTTCATATTCTTGGTCATCGCGAAACAGGAGCCGCGAGCTTTGTCTGCGTCTTCCATGACTTTTGGGGTTTGACCTTCGGGGATGGGATGACTTAATCTTGGGTGTTCTTTTATTTTTTGTAATATTACTGGCTCAGAATTTATGTCGTTTTCCAAACCTTCTGTCATTGCCTGCTATAAGAATTTCATTATTATAGTTTATTATTGTACCTATCTGGAGTTGAGGTCAGAGGCAGCAGTTATAAAACCAGTGCCAACGGCACAGTCTACTTTCGATCTTGCGTATTGTAAACAGTTTGGTACCTTTTAAATACTTGAAGGCATAACAATGTGTATTAATGGGTCTCTAAATTTGCCAAGTATGGTTTTTTCGCGTCAATACAGTAGAAGAAATGTCAGTTTTTATGCTCGATCTGCTATGTGCTTGCGCACCTAGCAAAACACCAAACGTTAGTCGAATAGAGTCGTTTATTCGTACTATTCCCGCTTCTAGTTAGGCCCTTAGAAGTGTCTAAGATAAATGTCGTCCATGCTGTTTTATGCTCTTGCTCTATGGACCAGGGCTGAACAATTTTGAAAAGGAGGTTTCAAGAATTTTTATACTTTCTGTGGTGCCCGAAAATAAGGGGTGCCTATGCCATGATCAAGATCCAACTTTTGTCTAAAGTCTGTCTTGATGTTAATATAAATTCGTTACAGAATCCTTTTCAAATGCTTCAAGTCTCTTTGTTGCTGGAATGATTAAACGCTTTGTTCATTCGGTTAATGGAGCTTGCCAGTTCAGTCAAAATCGCCTGAAAGGTGTAATAGCAATGAAAATCTGTACACTGACTCACCAAAAGAACATGGTGATTTTTAATGATTCGGCATACGCCACTCCGCACCCAGTTGATGCACAAGACACAGCAAAGTTTATAACTGGTTCTGATTAACAACTGCATCGGATGACTTTACCCGCTTTCAGGATGTGCTCTTTTTCAATCAGGGGGGTTAAGATAGCTCTTAAGGAAGTACTCACCTTTTTTATGTAAAGAGGCAGGTTTGGGTCACAGCAATGTCAAGAGTATCAGTTGCTATATTTTTTAAGATTTGTAGTGCGGCCCCTACAGATTATTTTGCATCAGTATATTTGAATGCACTTCATTTTTAATTTGTTTTTTAAAAATGTTTTGTACAATAAACAACTCAAGACCGCCCTTCGTTTTTAGAAAATGCTATTAATAACAATTGCGGGGAAGCAGAATGGTTGCGTCCATGAAATATTTACAAAGTTGTATGGTGTAATATTAACTGCATCCAGGAAGAATAACAAGATCTAAAAATGACCCAATGCAGGGACCACAATTAGCCAGTAAACAATACTGATGGTTTATTACGGGTTTTGCATCACTAAAGAGCATACGTACTTCGACATTACTCTCAAAAAACTTAACAATGCAAATCTAAAAACAAATGTTAACATTCAAGCCTGAAGAGATTATTACTTTTTTTGATAGAAGCTAGCTAAAATCTTAGGCTTTACAACTAGCAATCTACCCACTCATGGTTTTAGTGCTGAGCCAGACAAAACTACTTATGAGGGGGAAAAGTCCGCTCGATCTTGCATTACATTCATTACTCTATGTTCATTTGGATGAGCTGAGCACTGATGAAAACTTATATGATGGAAGGCCCTCAACTGTTTTAAGAGCTCTTCCGTCAGGGAAAGCTGCATATTGCGATTATGAAATATACAATTCCCTAATTTACAGTTTAAAAGATTAGTTTGTGGGAGGGTGGATCATTTAATATAAAAATCAAAGACAAAGCGGGGAAAGTTGTAAAATGTGATAACCTGCACATTGTTTTGGAAATAAAATAATAAGTTGTACTAAAAAATGTCGCGTGGCCAAGAATCCGGAGTTACATTAGCGCCTGTAAGGTGTATAACTTAGAATTAAAAGACCTTGCAGACGTTGCGGACTTTGAACAGAATGGTGAGATAGGCACTTTGTATGGTTTTGAGTACACTAAAGATGGTGATTATAAACGCAAAGAGGTTGACGACAACAAAAGGTTTCCTAAACTAGAACAAACTACGCAATCTAGAAGCAAATAATGTTGGCCAGTATGAATATAAAATAGTTCGAAAACCTGACCTCAAATGGCACTTAGAACCTATTTAGAATGGGAAATAAAATTTGAATCATAAGCCCATTTACATATTTTAGCCGTCAAAAAAAGTTTCAGAAAAGCATTCAACTCTGGCCCTTTACATGTAAGTCTTATACCGGACGATAATAGTCGGAAAGAAATTGAAATAACGCCGTATGGGAAAAAACAGTACTCCTCCACAGAAAAGAAACAGTTGTAAAAAAAGCTTCTACAAAATTACAGTTCTTTCCAAGCAGAAAATAGGAGACACGTTCACAATGATATTTGAAATTTCTGTCTTAAAGATGTGGAGAGGATGGGGTTGTGGGCGTTAGTGATGACCTTATAAAGGAATTAATATTAGCTGGCAAAACTTAGACGTTAAACGTCTTAACGTTACCATCGTCGTTCTTCACAATGGCGAGGATATTAAGATCATAACAACAAGCAACAAAATCACTGTTGACTTAAATAGAAACAATCTTACAGGACTAAATTGGAATTAATCTTACACATTTAGGCCTCATAGGGTTTTATTATACTGAACAAGTTTTGACGGAGAGTATGATAAAAATAATAACTGAATTAGATTAAACTCTTTATAAAACTATGGAGCAGTTAAACTTTATGACAAAAACTCCTCATTGCTCATTGATTTGTGGGCAGACTGGTTGTGGAAAAACAATATTTATCCTCGACCTGTTACAAACAGTTTATCGTTATAATTTTAATCATATTGTGGTTTTCTGTCCAACACTTAAATGGAACAAAGCATATCAAATAGAAGGTTTAAATGGACAGATGATGACATATATTTAGTTAATCCTAGCAATAAACTGAGTGAGTGTTTAGAACAGTTTTTATAGACTGTTTGAAGGAACGCAGACACTATTTATTATAGATGACTTTCGCAGAAAGAGACATAGTTTAAAAAGAGAAACACTTTGTCGAAACTAGCTTTCAGCGGAAGACATGCTGGGATAAGTGTGTGGATTTTATGTCAAAAATATAACTCAGTTTTAAAAGACTTTAGAGAACAGTTAAAGACTGTAGTTTTATTTCACATGAAAGACAAAGACTCATTTGAAGAATGTTTGCGCGAAAATGATGTTATTGAAAATGACCAGGAAAACACAGGATTAAACAAAAACATGAAATCTGAAAAGTTTAGTAAATTAGTATGAAAACGGATAACCCTACACAGTATGTTTGTTTGTAGATAATCGTTATTTTTTGGTTATTGAAGTCTACTTGTCAGAGAACAGGGAAAGGGGCATTCTGGGTTACTTTCGCCCGAAACTGGTGGAGGGCGGAAGTGGCCCAGAATGCCCCTTTCCCTGTTCTCTTTGCTGCATGTGAGGCACGTGCACACCATGCAGAGCAAAGTTACCAGCGACAAGTACGCAGGCATGCAGCCTTTATAAAGCCGCGCTACAAGGTTCAGATAACGACTTGCCGTCTGAGCGCTACAGAGATGCCAAGACTACGAGCAGAGGAACGCAATCGTGCCCTAGGCATCTGGAGGCTGGTGTGGATGCCAGGCAAGTCGCCAACATCTTTAACGTCCACATCTCAACATCTATCGTCTGCAGCACCGCATGCGAGTCACTGGTACCATGATGATCGTCCCTGGCCAGGCCATCCTCGGGTCACCACACCAAGAGAGGATCGCCATTTTGTTCGAACCCATCTGCGGGACAGGCGGCAAACAGCCGCTAACACTGCTCGACAGGTGCCTGGGAATCTCCAGCAACGAATCAGCCTCAACACTGTGCGGCAGCGTCTTCAGGAGAACGGGCTGACATGTAGGCGTCCTCACAGAGGTCCGGTACTGACACCAAGACACCGGCAGGACAGGCTGCAGTGGGCACAAGCCCGAATCAACTGCGCAGACAGCAGTGGGGACGCATACTGTTCTCAGTTGAGAGCCGTTTTTGTATTGACATGGCTGACGGTCGTGTCAGAATATGGCGTCGACCAGGTGAACGTTATGCTGACTCCTGTGTGTTAGAGCGGAACCCCTGGGGAGGCCCGAACATTATATGGGTGCAATTGGCATTAACCACGCCATAGGACCAGTCATCTTTCAGAACATTGGTCCTGGTCGTGGACAGGGTGTCAATGCACAGAGCTACATCCACCAGTGCTCAGACCCCATGTCGTTCCTTTTTTTGCGCAACACCCAAACTGGACATTCCAACAGGACAATGCAAGACCACACACAGCCAGGGCCACCCAGCAATTTCTTCAGCATAAGAACGTCAATGTGCTGCCCTGGCCAGCCCTCAGTCCCGATTTAAACCCAATAGAACATTTTTGGGATGAACTTGGCAGACGGTTGGACCTCCTGCGTCCACGACCAGCAACAGCGGCTCAACTTCACCAGGCCATCGTCCATGTGTGGGCTGGTGTGCCAAGGGGACGCATCAACCACCTGGTCCACTCAATGAGCCGCAGGTGTCAAGCAGTTGTCCATGCAAATGGTGGCCACACACGGTATTAGGACTTCAAGCTGGTTTGTCACGTGACCTTGGATTTTCCACACAAAGACATATTGCTGATGACATTTCACACATTACCGGTGTAATGAATCAAATCACGTTGAAATTCTCGCTTCACTCTGTACAATTGTGACCAATAAAATTCGCCCCTAACCTTCAGCTTGTTTTGCTTTCGCGTTTTTTAGGAAGTCAGTATATATGAAAAGAAAAGGTGCATTAATTTAGGATTTCTAAAACCCAAAGACAGATCTGTCCAGATCCAGTCCCAGTCTGTCGTCCTTTAATTTAATTATAATACTGTTCAAATAAAACACAGATGATTTAATTAGGCAAATTGATAACGAAGCAAGGTCCTGTATTTTGTCTTTACAAAAAAAAAAAAGCTCAGCCTGTTTAACAAGCCTGAGCGGCATCAATAAATCTGATTCCGGAGTAAGAGCGAGACACAATTTGGATTTTAGGAAGCAGAAGTGGGGAAAGTTAGATGGCACCACGCACTGTCTTGATGGCAGACTGGAGAATCCAGGAACTGATCCAGCAGAACGTTGGGCCCTAACCTATGGGCCTTGGCCTACCCTAAAGAAAAAAGAATACACACACGCAGGCGCACTAGGAGTTTGCTGTGTATGTAACGTCAAGTTCTGTTGGACGAGGAGAAAAAAAAAAAAAAGACGTCATAGGCTAATGAGAAGCAGGATTCGGAACTGCAGACAAAGTTTCAGTAGGCCCCGACGTGATTACAAACCACGAAAGGCCCGCTTGCACAAGCGGTAAGCCTAGTAGGCTAGTCAGCGACAAGACGGTGCAGTCATATCAACGGCGAAACAGGATGAGGGAGATTCTTCTCGCATGGGCCGTTTTACCAAGCAAACACGACACAGTACTCCTAAAGAAAACGGCGATGACTTTAGGTAAACCACAGCAAAGCGGTAATGATGGTGCAGAAACTGACTCGCAGAGACCCCCGTGTAATCCCGATACTTTTGACAGCCAACAGCGCTAGAACACCATCACCAAACAGAAACACGCGCCCGCGCATATCCAAGCACGCTTCACACACACACACCCCACACACACACACACAACACACACACACACACACATTGCCGTGGCACGACGACTTTAGCTAGGTAACCAAGGCGTGACCAGGCGTAGGTGAAGGTGTGCAGGTCAAGCACCTGCTACATCTCATCCATGGGACCATAAGACGCTGAAACCGAAATTCAGACTGAGTTCATATGTTTTTGCTCTGCGTCTTCATTCTTTCTGAAAGTTCCAGCCTTTTCATCATGGAAGTGTGGTCTTCTCTCAGGTATTTTACGTGTGCCATATCAACGACAACACACACACACACACACACACACACACACACACACACACACACACACACACACACACACATGCACAAACGCGGGCGTGCACGCACACACATTCAGGCACGTAAATAAGCGTGTGCGCGTGCACGCACGCACATACACACACTGATCCCTCTCTCTCTCTCTCCTCTCTCTCTCCTCTCTCTCTCTCTCTCTCCTCTCTCTCTCTCTCTCTCGTGATCGTGACAAATTTATCTCTGACCTTTTAAATTCACTCTAAATATACAGAACCCAATCGGGCTCTCGAAGCTTGGTACTCCATCTTCTATAGTATATACAACAAACATGCCCCGCTCCAAAGCAAAAGAGTCAAATATCGGATAAAACCTCCTTGGGTAACAAATGAGAATCAGAACGCTATTTACCAAAGAGAGTACCTGTTAAAAAATGGCCCTCGTGAAGAATATAAAAAACAAAGAAAAAGTAACTTCTCTCATTAGAGCAGAGAAAAAGAAATGTTTTTCAAACTTAATTAGTGAAAAGAAAGACAGCAAGTCCGTATGGAAAGCCATCCATGGATTAACAAATAAACATGTTTCCTCTGCTCCAAATATTATGAATGATATATCTGCCCGTAAACTAAATCACCATTTTACAACAGTAGCAGATCAAATAATTCATGATGATAAATCAAATGATAATGACCTAGAAGAATTACAAAAATACTGCAGGGGAAAAAATATCCATTCAGATTTAGATATCAGCCATCTAGATGTTCATTCTGTTTTCGTGTCACTTAGGCGATTGAAACAGACAGCCACTCGTGGGAAATTTACGGTATAGACGGTAAAATTCTAAAGCTCTCCGCACCCGTTATCGCAGAAACGTTAACTTACATTTACAACCTCTGTATAGATAAACAATGCTTTCCAGATACCTTAAAAAGGCAAAAATCATACCAATATACAAATCAGGAAACACTACTGATCCATCAAATTATTAGACCTATTTCGATTCTATCAGTTCTTTCTAAGCCATTAGAACTCCACATCAATAAATTTTCTCCATTCCCATGCAGTAAAATACGATTTAATCCACCCAAATCAATCGGGGTTCAGAGAAAACCATTCATGCCACACAGTGCTAAACTAGACTAATAGATAGATGGCTATTAAACATAAACTACAAACAATTTTCAGGAATTCTCTTCGTAGATTTTGCAAAAGCCTTCGACGTTATAAATCATGAACTTTTACTCAGAAAACTAACTTTGTATAAGCTATCATACAAAACACTGAAACTGATTTCATCTTTTCTGTCCAACCGACAACAAATTGTGTCCGTAAATACATACAAATCTAATTTTCTTCCCAACAAATTTGGAGTCCCACAAGGGTCAGTATTAGGTCCTCTGTTGTTTTCATTTTACATCAATGATCTGCCATTGTACTTGAAAATAAACAGCGAAATGTTCGCTGATGATACAACTTTAGACACAAGTAATTCTGATGCCCAACAGGTTTGCAGTGACATCCAAGAAAACATCAATCTTTTTGGTTAAATGGACACGATTTAATCACATGGCTATCCCATCCTCAAAAAACTAAATTCATGATGATAACTACTAGACAGAAGCGTCAAATTCTAAGCCAGAATCACCAGTACTTTGTATTTCTAATGAAACCATCGAAGAAGTATCCAGTCACAAAGTCTTAGGAATAACAATAGATAATAATCTAACTTGGTCAAAACACTTAGAGTCTTTATCTAAAAACGTTGCAAGATTACTACACCTTCTAAAAAGGATTAAGAACTTCTTAAATTTGCATGCAAGAAAACTATTTTTTCACTCTTATATTCAGCCTATTATTGACTATGCCTTAACGCTTTGGGACTCAGCGAGCAAGAATTCACTCAAACCACTAATTAGCCTTCACAAAAGAGCTGTCAAAGTAACATTAGGTCATCCATCTTTACTGGTAGATTCAGACTATAAGCAATCAGGCATTCTCCCATTTAAAGCCAAACTTCTATACAATAAAGGACTCTTTAAAGCATAAGGTACTCCATGGAAATGCTCCACTTTCTCTAACAAATATGTTCACTTTTAAACGGGCTATCGACATTCACATAAAATAAACCTCCGTTTGCCACGATTAATCTATACAAGTCTAGTCTGGCGTATTCCGGGGGTTGGCTATGGAACCATATTCCTGAAGAACTTAAAAATCAATCAAACTTTAAAAAGTTCAAGTCTAATTTTCACAAATATCTTATAATGACTCAGATTGACTGCACTAAACCCAAAATGTATTGATAATTCTCATTCCGATTCAATTTAACCTTTCCCGTACTTCCGTGGTGTGAAATCACCCAGACACGTTTTTTTGTGCTCTGTAACTCTATTAATTTTGAAGCCACTCCATTAATTTCATGACTTTTGTCCCTAAAATATTATACTACAATCAAACTGAAAATATTTCGTTTTATACATAAACAAAGAAATAATTAAACATTTAATTTCCCATTAACGTCGTGGTGTGAAAACACCCCATACTCATACCAAGAATAAACCTATCAACGCCTAACGCCTGTGTTGGGGCCACCCATACTTACAAAGCTTGCGCGCACACGCTATGGATGTGACGACACGCGTGCTTGCTACAGAGAGATAAGATCGCGTTGGTAAGACATTCTTCCTGCCCCTAATTAGTGCCACCGATTTCCGTCTGCTTGTCTTTTGCGGGCGCGTACTGCAAAGTGTGGCAATGTACGACAAAATCAAAATGATGCAAAGTAAACATAACGTAATTTAAAAAAAAAAACCACAAAAAAAACCACGTAGGGCCTTAGGTATGTTTTGCACATTCTAGGAAACGACTTACTGACCTAGGATCAAGAATTTTCCTAATGTTTTAAACCATACACACACACACGCGCGGGCCCTTTCGCGTGTACTATTATAGCATAGCTCATATATATTATAACCCAGAGGCGAGCGTTCTAGCTGAAACAAAGCTTGTAGTTTTAAACTCTCATTTTAAAATCCTATTTTAGACGTGTACGTTCGCTCCCTACGTGGTTGAGCAACTGTTGGCATTCTGAGTGGCACATATTTTTAACTCTGATATATATATCTAAATAAATAAAAATAAATATATATATTATTAATATAAAATATATATGTGTGTGTGGTGTGTGAGTTTGTGTGTCTTTCCCATGCATGCACAACACACACGCCCTTCTCTCTCTCTCTCTCAGTTTCTCTTGTCACTCTCGCAACAAACAATGCAATAATGCTCACTATGCACACACACACAGAAAAACCACATTCCTGCAGCCGCCTTTGCACACGTTTAGGGTAGCATTGGGATAAAACGACCCCCCCTTAAGCAAAAAAAACGCTGCAACTTTCTTGTTGAAGGCAGCCGATAAATCAAGAAGGCTCAGACCTGGAGGAAATGCCTATCTATAAACTGACACAGACACAAATTGATAACAAATAAAAGAAGAGCAGGAAGTGAAAAAAGAAAAAAAACAATTTGGCCTTCTTGCCCCACACACGTGGCAAACGCCCAACCAAGGGGCCAAAAAATCGCCCAAAGTAGGCTTTTAGCCCCATGGGTGTAGGCGTTTTGGCCCAACAATTAAAACTTATGGGAAACCATCAAAAACAGCCCACCACTAATCTGAAGGAAAATATACATGTTTTGTACAGCTTATCATGTCCATCAGCTGTTAGTATCATTTCCCGACCAGATCATCATCGAAATAACAGTTGGGTCAGATAATGTGTGTGTGTGTAGTGTGTGGTTGTGGAGTGTGTGTGTGTGTTTGTGTGTGTGTGTGAGTGTGTTGCCGCGTGTGTGTATGTGTGCACCGCGCGACGGCGCGTGTTTGCGATGCCATGTATTCTTTTATGCAAACATGTTGTGTGCTGGGATGTATGTGTATACATCATAGGTACACACACTGTCCTGTTCGCTCGTGTAAAACCCGGGATCTGGCCGTGCTGCGCGTTGAATGCAATTGTGTGTAGTTTTGTCAATTCTATGCTATTACCCACGCTTTTATTTGTGTCCAGGAGAAGACACAGTGAATTTGAAGCTATGTTTCAGCATTTTATCCATTGATAAATAGAAATAGGTTGTGTGTGTGTGTGTGTGTGTGATGTGTGTTTGTGTGTGTTGTGTGTGTGTGTGTGCGAGCGTGCATGCGTGCGCGCGCGCGCACACAAAAAAATCCGTAGCACACACGTGTGTGTGTATGTGAGTGTGAGTGTGTGTGTGTTAGGTATTTGTTTTATGTTTGTGTAGGTATGCTGTTTTTGTAACGGTATAACATACACGAAATATACGCATGCATCACTTGGATAATAAGAAGAAAGATAGGATTGTGTGGCTTGTGTCGACCTAAATAATTGAGCATGAACAAGAGGGAACATATGATCAGGAGTGGCTGACTGTGAATGCAAGCGAAATTTCAATACTGATTTCCATTCAGTGAAGAAGACACACAACTCAATCACGCTGAGCACTTGGCCAAACAATACCCGCATGGCTATTTCTATCATTCTGTCACGGGGAAAAAGACATAACTCGAACGTGTGTTTTTCTGAAACCTCCTGAAATATTACTGGTGTAATTCCAAGTGAACATTACCACACAATAGTCGTATCAAACCTCGAACACACAGCCCACGAAAGATCTTTTAGAAATGGCTGACCTGCCGAACGTTGTTAAGCGCACAGGCTAAGAGGCGTCTTTTGAAAACACCAGCCCTGCGCTAATGGAAAACAGACGGCCAAGAGGAAGGAAATGTGGAATGAAGATAAACCTACATGCGATAGGTTCGATACTGTGTGCAAACCCCCATATACTTTTTTGTCATTGTGTCACTCAAGAACATCACATTTAACAAGTGTTCACAGTGCCCACTAAATCAATCGACTGCCGAAAAACAAAGTACTGCTCCAAGATCGAAACTTCACTGTACCCAATTTCTCATTATTACAGGAATTTTAAGTAATCAATTACCATAGAGAATTTACAATGTACGATTCAATGAGCAGGATTGCAAATGAATTATAAAACACCTACCCACACAAGTTGATAGCGAGTCACCCAATGGCGGAAGGTTCCACATTTTTTACGAGCATGAAGCACGTGGAGGAGTCTGCCCACTTTAAGGATGAACGGCTCCATGCGCAACACACCCCAAGTTTGCAAGCGTTATGCAGGTATCACAGAATTAAATAACAGGGATATGTCACACACACACACACACACACCCTCACACACACGCCTCGATTCGAAAATAAAAACCCCCATGACTGAAAAGTAAAAAAACGTCATTGCAGCTGCCCCATGGAACAAACGTTTGAGCTAAAAGCGTCCCTATAATAAAGGCCTGCGATCACTACTAACTGTCCCCACAATCGGCGAGACAGCAAGTCCCACCAATCACTGGTTGAAACACCACCAACCTTCCATAAACCTCCTCCCCCCCACTCCCAACCCCAACCCCGAAAACGACACAGGTCAGCCACAAGTTCTACAAAACACACATGTAAACACCATCAACGTGTCCCAGGGTGGATAGGTCCAGCATTTTCACCTCCTCCAGTTCCAAAAGTCAAAGCCATCAAAAAATTTATCCATCGATCAGTAGGGTTATTCAACATAAATCCAGACACAAGCTATATCTTCATTCTTCAGTGTAACGCAATGCTGATACTCCTGTGGACATTCCCAGTATAGACAGGCAGGTATTAATCCCATCTGCTCAACAAGAGGCAGTGGAGTTTTGTGTGTATACCGTTTTTTTTCCCCGCCATTAAGACACCATACTCCGTCTCAGGGAAACAAGCTATATTTATTCTATATATGGTACATTCAGGCTCTCTCAAATCCCTGGCATCTTCTGATTCGGGAGGGAGTTGCTAGGGCTCACAGCCTTAGGGCCTGGCCATAGTATTCTAGGAAAACGCGGCTTCCTTATTTTGTAGTTTTTTGTTTTCATTATATGTAATAGGTAAGGTCTTCGTTAAAAATCATAATTCTTTAACCATCTTTAACATTGTAGTCAAAAAACATACATTTGTTGAATTCAAATGCCTGTACACTGACCGAATGATGCAGGCATATTTCTGCCAGTCATGCTCTTTCGCTAGTATATTTGTGAACGTGTAAGAAAAACTTCTCTAACGTCTCACACGTTCATATACCTTCACAATTGATCATTTCAGCCTCACTCTCTGTTCTAGTGACGATATGCTCTCTCTGCACCTGTCTCTTCTTCTTCTTCTTCTTCTTCAGCTGCTGCTGTCGATTTGTCTTTGGTATGACTTCAGTGTTGTTAACAGCCCTGATATGCTACAATGGGCCCTTTCCGGCTGCTGGGCTGTAAGCTACATCACAACTTAATTATTTCTTCTCGTAGCGCTTCTTCTCTTCTTCTTCATCTTCAGCAGTTACTTGCCTATTCTGGGCTATCACCTCAGAATGTTATATGTCGACTGTGTTGTGGCGAATTAGATATATACACTGTACATATAAATCTAAGCTAGAAACGTAGTGTATTTAGTAACTATCCCACATTTGATCAAATAAAATCCAAAACATCCCAAAAACATCTCAGTAACATCACCAAACAACCCCAACCAAATACGAACACAAAACTACTTGTGTTTAGAGTAAACACACGTAAAAAATACAAATCTACTATAGAGTGGCGGGAAACGGCGGTGTAGATTATGTTCATAGTCTGCAAACCTATTTTGATGCATGGAAGAAAGCTGGCAAAATAAAGCAGGTAAATATGTAAGTAACCGTGATTCTCAGTAGGAGCACTTTGCCTAGCTACTAAATCATCCAGAAGAGAAAGAGGTGCAACACGCGGCAAGCATAATCGAAAAACTCAAAAAGTAGACAACGTGGAATTTAGTTCCCAGCCTGGCTTGAATCTTGAACAGCACATGCCTACATTCCGCAAAATGTTTTCCCTTCCTCTTTTCATGTTTGCTTCACTGACAACAATGAAGAAAATAAATTGATAGCCATACAAGTAACAAAAAAAAAAAAGACACAAACAATCTTTTGACACATCGTTGACATTGTTCAACAATGACGCCCCCGACGCATAATTTACTTCTGTTCACAGAAAGCGTGCGTCATAAATGACGTCATCTCAAATCCCCTGCCTGCAGAGAACGAGAGCAAGCTGATCTGCGTGTGAGTGTGTGTGTGTGTGATTGTGTGGTTTCGGTAACCTGGGTTGTGAGGTTAGTGTGGTCAAAGCTTTAGGCCGGGGTTGTGCGGTAGCGACAATTTGTTGGGTACTATTCCCCTACACCCCACACCTTTGACCCTACAAACTGTTGCCAAAAATGTCTATGATGGGAAGGCTTGATGTAAACTAATTCAACTACAGTATAAGAACTTTTCAACCCTGCCTAGACAACACACACAACCCACACACACACACACCCACACACACACACCACAACACTCACCACAGTCATCACTTACCCTACCTACCTAATTTTACTAATTTACGAAAAGCAAGTATGGGGCAAAAGGCCCAATTAACGGGTCAAAAAGCCCACCCCTAGGCGTCCTTGCCCCGGTAGTAAGGTGTTGGGCTTTGACCCCTCAGAATGACCTACATTGAACAGAACGGTCATACAGCCGGGGGAAGTAGGGGAAACAAACTTGCTCCAGAATCACTAAGCAATGGAGTTGAAAAATTATTATTAATACTTATCCCATATGAAAACAAGCTTTATCCATTTCATTTGTTACATGTATGAATATACTTAAAATGAATAATAAAAGAAATTACTGAATACAAGCCCCAAAAGAACCAATAAGTCTGTTAAAACTGACCGATTAAGTGTGTGAGTTCTCTTTCTCCTGTCAGAAGCGTCTTCTTTGTTCATGATTCAATGTCAAGTATCACATGGTTTCTACATCACATGTTCTCACGAAAAACGGGGGTATGGGGGTGATTGTGTTGGTGGGGTGTGAATTGTTGTGAGGGGTGGGGAGATGGGATGATTGAGGGTGGAGGGGGTGGTCTTTGTAGGGAGGTTGGTCGTTTTGATCCCACCAAGGCGGGTTTTTCTATTGCCCCAAGCTACCCAATCACCGCGAAACAACAACAACGAACAAAAACCGTTTGACGCAAGTATCAAGAAACTCATCTCATAGAATTCCAAATTGCATACGAATGTTACGGGCCAAGGACTTGCAATCTCCTCGAAAAAAACCAAGGTTACTGAAAACAACCCTCGGCTACTGGCGAGGGGTTTTAGTTCCTACCAAAACCATTATCATATTACTGTACACACCACAGCGTAGGCTGATGGGATTATATTTCCTCCACAAAAACCAGGTAACTGAACGCACACCCCACGCGTAACGGCGAGGGGTGTAGCTCCTATACAAAAACCATGGGTTACAGTCTCACCCCGGCGTACGGCGAGTGGGTTATTCATCTTAGAAAGCATGGTATTCTGCACCCCCAGTAGTACAGCGCGCAAAATTTAGGCGACGTACGGGAAAGTGTTAACAAACATGTGAGTTCGAAGTTGACTTAATTCTACGCAAATTGCAGAGATCATTCCGGGCTTGCCATTAATATTTTTTTATTTTCAAAGTTTTCTAGTGATTAACTATCGCTGCATCATAGTCTATTCTCTACCTTTACCTCTGCCTTTTTTTTCCGCCAGTCGGTGTCGGTCGGTCGTCAGTCGGTCTCTCTCTCCTCTCTCTCTCTCTTCTCTCTCTCCTCTCCATTCCATACCCCCCCCCCCCCCCCCCCATTGCCCTGATCATTTTTTCTCTCGTTGTTGTTGTTGTTGTTGTTGTTGTTGTTGTTGGTGGTGGTGGTGGTGGTATTCACTGGTTTCTTTTTCTTCAATCTTCTTTTTTGTCAAAGGTTCCCGTGGCAAGAATTTGTTGCATTTTTTTCATCTGATTTGCTTTTTACTATATATCGATCCCCCCCCCCCCCACCCCCAAGACTGGATGTAAAAAAAGTAAAATTCGTATCGTTTTCGATCGTTCCACTCTCTCTCTCTCTCTCAGATCACACTCTCCTCTCTCTCTTAACTCATCACTCTCTCTCTCATCATCGTTTCACGAGTACAATACTGTATTTTTAATCATCATTGGTCTTTATTTCGGATATAGAAAACAAATTATACAGCGTAAGAAGCAAACACAGTCAATGAACACGACGACTTGGGGAAAAGTTTGAGACATCCTACAGACACGTTTTGTAGCTTGGTGTTGAACCCCCTCCTCCCCACAGGTCCACCGATTCCCTTTTTTTTTATTTTTAAATTATTATTCACATTGCTGGACGAAATGTGTCCGTGGGGTGTTCCAAAAAACAGTTTAGCAAACACACCGCGCTTTATTTTTATTATTTTTATTTTTTTTTTTTTTTTTTTTTTTGGTTCATTTTTTTTTTTGTTTTTTTGTCAGGGAAAACGACTTCACGAACAGTCAGTAGGCATTGGTGTCTGACACATACACACACACACGCACACTGCACATTCACATGCACGCACCGCATACACACACACACACACACACACACACACACACACACACACACATCACACAACACACACACCTCTCTCTATCTCTCCTTATCTCTCTCTCTCTCTCTCAACATGAATTCACTTCAGGCAGACAACAACGAACAAAACAAAACAAACAAAAAATCCCACATAACCACAGAGAAACACAAAACGTTCGATTATAGCCGTCACAAAGCTCAACCTTGTCACCCATTGTATGTCAATTTCGATACCCACAGCCATCATAAGCCACCGAGGGGCAAGTACATGACGTTTTTTATTCGAACACTCGACAAGACCATCACAACACATGCAGCACGCCAGCTGATTCTGTTTAGCTAGCCAATCGCCTCACGTCTGATCCCGGATATGACAGAGAGAGAGACATAGAGAGAAGAGAGAGAGAGGGGGGGGGAGGAGGGAAGTAGGAGAAGAAGAGATAGACAGAGAGATAGAGGGGGAGAGGAAAGTGGGGGGGAGGGACTGAGAGCGGAGAGAACCTGAGAGAGAGAGAGAGAGATGAGGTGAGTGTATGTGTGGGGAGGGGGGGGGGGGGGGGGGGGGGGGGGGGGGGGGGGGGGTGTGGGGGGGGGGAGCGGGGGTCGGAGGGGGATGGAGGTGGAATGCAGAGAGGAGGCCGAGTGGGGCAGCTTAGATGTGGCTGCACGCGGACCTGTGCAGTGACAAAAACCAATGTACGTGTGGGAAAACCCGAAAAGCACGCGTCAACACAGACAAGACATCACAATCAAGATGTTAACTTTTAAAAAAAAGAATAAAATCACCGTTAACAAGACGCCCATGTAGAAAACGTCAACAATCTCACATGAGCTTACAGTAAATAAATAAATACAAAAAAAAAAAAAAAAGACTGTGAGGAGTAATTGGAGCGAGAGCAACGAGGAAGCGGGGAGTATGAAGGGTTGAAGAAAGTGATTGATGAAGGCGTGGGGGGGGCCGGGGGAGTGTGTGTGTGTGTGTGTTGTGGTGGGGGTGGGGGGGGGGGGGGGGTGGGGGGGGGGGGGGGGGGGGGGGGGGAGGACCAAAGAGGGAGGAGGGTGTGGTGGGGTGCTCCTTGTGGCTGTTGTGTGTCATAGAGCCTTGTCCGGGTCTAATCAGGCAATGGCGCCGTCTTACACCAATGGAAGGACGCAAAACAAAAGGGAGTCCACGGCCGAGATGGGGACGGGGGCGGATGGGAGGATGGGACAGCGATGTGTGGTGGTGGTGGGTTGGGTGGGGAAGGTGATCGAGGCGCCGCAGGTGAGTAAGCGAAACCGTAAATAGAATAGTAAATGCATTATAACCCATCATCCATGATAACAAGAAAGTTCTGCTATTCTAGCACACTATGCTGGGACAGCCGAACATACGGTACAGGTGGAGGGGGTCGTTGTTGTCCGAACAATGTTACTCTGTCTAAGAGCTGCCAGACAAATCAACCAATTAAATACCTGAACATGTAAATTGGTCTGTTTTAAAAAAATTAATTTCGTCGCTGAAAGCAAAACAAACAAACAAACAAACTAAAAACCGTTTCTTATGCAAATGATATTTTTAGTGTCGTCATTATAGGCAATAAACAGCTGCTACTTTCGGAGAAAGAGGTGAAATACAGAAGGTTGGGAGAGGGGGTGGGTGGGGTGGAGTTGCCATCTTGCCATGCGGTTGTGATGCATTTCTATGGTGACTTTGCTAGACGTGTTTAGGCATCACGTTCCCACACATGCTTCCTGAAGGCACAGATTGGCCGAACCCGAGAAAACAAGTCAAAGTCGTCAAATAAGAAAATGATTACTCACGATCACGTACGCAAGATCTTCATGGCTCTATCCCTCCCTTTTCTTTCCACCCCACCCCTTTAACCTTCAAATGTATTAGAGTATTAGTCACAAATGTGGAGCAATAATGGCCAATTTTGTGCCTCTAGGCGCCAAAACACAAACATTATTCGGCTGTTTGGAATCGAAGATGACAAGGATTTCAAACGAAAAAAAACAACAAAAAGCTGAACAGGCGATTGTTGATTTTCGTATTATTATCAAAGTAGCCTTAAAGATAAAAAACAACAACATATAAACACAATTAGCCATTGAACTAAAGACGTATATATTTCGCTGCTGCAATGAACAGACGCGAGTCCCTTTAGATTCTTTGTCACTCCAAAAAGAAACAAACCAGTTTTCTCCTTTAGTGAAAATGGATTTTCAGGAAGCATTGCTCCAAGGAATTGAACGTATCTTAACAACCGTCATAGATCTTAAACTCAAGGGATTTTCAAAAATTGCATGACCGCATCTAATAGTTGAATTATGTTCCATCCACCGACCTGCTCGTGTGACCAAAGCTCATGCAATGGTTTGTGCCCCTGCCTCATATGTGGAACTTGCACAGGCCAGAAGGCAAAGACAATGTGACTTGACTGCTTGTGTAAAACCACGCCCAAGAGGCTTTAGCTATGTTACAGAATGGCTCGTAGAACAATGCTACGACACGGATGACTGTAAAGAACAAGCAATGGCTGTCAGCAGACTGCTAGAGTAAAACACAGCCACGTGGCAATGGCTATGTCCAATGAACTGCTTGTGTAAAACCAACACAGCCCTCATGGCAAAGGCTTACACAGACAGGTCAGGAGACAACATGGCACGCCTACAAACCACAACAACCAGGCCTCAAGTAGAAACAGACACCTGCAGGAACGCTCTCGAATCATTTAAATCAACTAGACTGTGTAGTCAACCAGGCAGAAGACTGTCTTCCCAGGTGCAGTTCAAACCCTCGACCTCTCAGTACCTTACCAAACAACACTACCCATTCAATCGCACAGCAAGAATCCATTTATTCAAGTAAACCTTTAATTTCGTACTCCCTGTTTTAATACAACTGGAGTACTTTACATGGAACGAAAAATGCAGTCTGTCTGACGGTCTGTCTGTCCCGTGACAAAAGTGATCCCTCGCTCCAGACAAAACTTCTCCTGCCTGATCATTCTGAAATTTGTAATGTATTACATTATGGATCAGGGAGATCCCGATGATTTTTAATTTACCCAAATAGCTGTATACTAACGTCTATAAATGATACATAAAAAAAATCAGTCCCGAACAGGGAAATAACCACCGCGCTGTCACTAATTCTTTTCTTCCACTAACTGGAAATTGTCTCCCTTCTTGCAATAACGTTTATACATTATGTGTAACCAATCTATGTCCCCACTCATTCAGTAGTATAGGTGGTTAGTACCGTGCCTTGTCACACGAAGACCCGGCGTTCTATCCCAGGTACAGCAACATTTATTTTCTTTTCTCATTACATATCAACATTTTTACCATCAAACTGGGAGTAAACATAATATAAGCTTTGCAATCTTGTTTTTTACTTTTTGCAGGAACACGACATTACCAAAAATCCAAGCAACATATCTACACACAGAGAATGGTGTATACTATAAAGAAAATAAAAACGCCGGTTTAGAAACATGAGCGAGATCCCAAATTTCACACACAGAGGATGGTGTAATATAAACTAATAATAAGAGCCATTTGAAAGCATGCGCGAACCCACCACTCCCACACAGAGGATGATGATATCTAAACGTAATTTAAGCCTTTTGAAAGCATGACGACCCAACACTTCACACACAGAGGATGATTATAAAATCGTAATTTAAAGCGTTTGGACAGCAGTTGGGCGACCAGCCTTCGTGAGTGTCCTAGGTGGTTTCGTTTTTAAAAAGAGAACCTTTTTGTTTGCCAAATAGGGATTTCCCTGTTGGAACGAGAAAAAAAAGTGCTGACTAAGCCTGCGTCCACTGATTTACTGGTGTCGAGACAAGGGTTACAAGGGAGACAAGAGAACGTTTTCGTTCTATGACTTCTCTGTATCACCTGACTCAATGCAATACGATCACCCTCATTACACACACAACACACAACACACACAACACACACCCCCACACACACACAAAGGATGCTGTGCACGCACCACGGGCAACGGACACAAACAGACAGACAGACAACAGACATCACACACCCACCACACAGCACACACACCACACACACCCAAAACACACACACAAAGGATTCTCGCACACACTCACGGGCACACAACACAAACAGACAGACAGACAGACAGACAGACAGACAGACAGACACACACACACAACACACGTACAACGACACAACACACACACACACACACACACAACACACACACACACACAACACGCACGCCGCACGCGCTCACAACAAACAGACAACAGACAGACAAACACACACACACACACCACACACACACACACACACACCCACACACACACACACACACGCACGCACCACGCACGCACACCCACAGCACGCACGCGCGCCAAGCAATATCTTTTCAGCAAACATAAAATTTCTAACCCAGCTCCTACACAATACGATATTCAAACGCATCTAACGTCATTGTTCATGCTAAAGTTTGTTGTTGTTGTATGTTTGTGCTGCCGCTTATGTTGTTTTTTTGTTTCTTCCTTTTGTTTCGTCATTCCCTGCAGAAGATCCTCAAGATCGAACGCGCTGCTTCCCGCATCGCCTTTTGTTTCGTTTCCATTCGTAAGCGGTCTGGTAACAAATTTTTCATTCCGTGTCGGTATGGGAGTCGTAGACCATGCAAGTGCTTCGTGTTCAACTGCCCACTAAGGAGTTGTTTAATTCCAGCATCCATACACAAAACGTAACAACAGAAAGTTTCGCCTTAATTCTCCA
>JAFLJL010004785.1:34067-39067 GCA_018398815.1 Conus ventricosus
TCCCTCTGGTTCAGTTGACTCCAGGGAGTTATCGACATACCACCAGAAATGACTCCCACCCACCACCCACTCCCCGCACCTCGTTACCACCCATGCATCTTATATATATATATATATATATTCGAAATGTGGTGTGTGTGTGTGTGTGTGTGTGTGTGTTCTTACGCTAACTTGCCAGATCAAGACTTGTCAGGTAGAATTGTTTCCTTCGATGTTATTGGTTTCTGTGAATTAGTCACGTGTCCCTAATTTTATTGAAAATGTGTTTCTCTGATTGGCTGGCCGACTTTCATTTTTAGCTTGGCACACGCACACCACCACACCTGTGACGAGTCACTTGACAACTTCATCAGATCGGTCCCAAGCACCACCCTCTTGTACAAATTGTACAAAAACAGGTACCCCCCCCCCCCCCCCCCTTTTCTCTATCCCATGTGTCTCACACACAAATTTCTAATCTATGCCAACCCTTTTTCTCCTTCTTCTCTCGCAGATGTAGGGAGTCAATACAAACAATTTAACGTCACGTCGCGCTACTCGTCATTCTCTCCCCACCTTCCTTACCCTCTCACCCCCCCCCCCCCCCCCCCCCCCGTCATCTCCCTAATTTGGCGGCATGACACAATGAAAAATTGAAAAAATTTCCATTTCTACACCATTTGAGTGTAATGTCCTACACTTATGGGTGACTGTTTGATAGTCGCATAGATTCCATGTGTGAGAGAGAGAGAGAGATTCAGATTCAGATGTTTTATTCTTATAGGCCTTGGCCCCTCAGAAGGGGATCTACATGAGACCACAATAAAGCAGCATCAACCAGATTCATATAGATAATTACATTACAAAAACGCTTCGCCTTTTGAAAGCTTATACAGATAAACAGCAAACTGTTTTACAATGCTTTCATTCTTAGATGTCATTAACAAGACAAGCCTGAACAGGCAAGGTCTTGTGTAAAATTTCCGTGGAATGAATTTTTCTCTTAAATCTTGTAATTCTGGACAGGTTAATGCAAAATGCACTTCATCTTCTCTGACTGTCGACATAATGGACATAGCAGATCAGAGTTATTAATTTGTTTATAACGATAATGATGAACAAAAATATCAGACACTCCAGTTCTAAACTTAGTCATTATAAACTTCAGGTGCCTGTCCATACGCATTGACATGTACATTGGGAGAGAATGCAGATCATTAAATGTTCTATAAAAACTAAACCTGTCACTATTTTGAACATGGAAATTCCAGTCTTGCCATCTACAATCGATAAGTCTTTCTTTAAACGTACGGACAAAGTTGTTCATATCTCCGACACCTTGGTTAAGCCACACATACCCCAAAACCATATTCGTATAATTTCATTCTAACATCGACACCCAGTTCATCTTGCCTCTATTATCTAGTCTAACAGCATTTTATACGCTTTATGAGGCAATCTATGTTCAGCCATCTGAGTTAGTTTTAACCAGTACATGACACATTCAACAGTGGAGTGCAAAGATATGGGTATCTGTCAGTCTCACCATACACAAGATCATTTGGTGTTTGTGGTGAGACACCCAAAAACTTTTTTAAAGCAAATAAATGAACCTTTTCGCATTGTGCAGCTCCAGCATCAAGACCCCACAGTTCAGCCCCATATATGTAACATAGGCAGGATTTAGCATCAAACAATTCAAAAACAAGGCAAGAGATTCATTGTTAAGCATCGACAATTTCTTCATAATACATAGCAATGCGTTTTTGGCTCTGCAAGCAACATCTTACATGCAAAAGTGAAACTTAATCTCGTAGAGAAATATATCCCTAAGTACTTATATACATTTACAACAGCATATATATTGCATTGTATGTCCATTTTTCTCTAGCAGCGAGATAACCGCCTTTTCTGAAAACAATTATGTTACTCTTACTCATATTTACTTTCAACTGGAGTGAATCAGCTGCCCTTTGCAAACTATTCAACTGAGTTTGGAGGCCTATTACAGTCTCTGATATTAATGCAACGTCATCAGCAAGAAGTAAAATGAATATTTCAAGAACATCATTTACAAAATGGGCACCATGCTTTCCAGAGCTTATGACTTTGGAAGTCAACTCATTAATAAATAAAAGAAAACAAACTGGGCTGCAAACATCACCCTGCTAACACCAGATGTACAGCTTGATATAATCTGTTAAAGCAGCACCACATCGCACCCTTGCCTTTACATGGTCATACATACTCATAATACATTATACATATTTCCACGAATTCCGTTTTTTAACAAAATAGCCAAAGTATAGTTCTATTAATAGAATCAAAGGCTTTCTCAAAATCGATGAAAGCAACATACAATTTACGATTCAGACAAAATTGTTTTTGAACGAAAGCTAATAATGTGAACATATGGTCTATTGTGGGAATGATTTTGTTTAAATCCAGCTTGAAATTCACCTGTAATGTTATTATCCTCAACCCAAACTTGAAGTCTTTTATAATAATTGTACTATACAATTTACTACATACATTACACAGCGAAATTCCTCTGTAGTTATTTGGATCATAACATCACCCTTTTTATATAATGTAAAACAATTGATTCACACCAGCTTTCAGGGTATATGCCTCTATTAAACAGGAATTGAAAAATTTAACAAAAAATTCCATCACTAAGTTTGATTTGGAAGCATTTTGATAAATTCCCCTATAATTTTATCAGGTCCAGTGTCTTTAAAGCGCTCAAAATTTCTTCTGCTGAGATAGGCTGATTCAAATCACTTTCACTATCACTATCGTCGGATTCATCATCATCGTCATCACAACAATCGTCATTGTTTATAGCACTATAACGATTTCCAAAAGCACGTTGGTTACTAATATCTACTCCCTGAACAGATCATTATCAAATTTGTCTTTTCTTTCTAACAATTCTTTAAAATGTACATACCAACGTTATGCTAATATCATTCAAAGGCTGCCTTCTTGTCTTGGAAATTTTACGCACTGATTCCAGAATTCCTGTTGACTATTTACCGAAGTTAATAAATTATTGAGCAAAGTGTCATTGAACGCTTCTCTTTTCTCTTTAACAAATTTTATATTCGCGCCTTGCTATACATAAAGAAGTGCGATCGGGTGGAGACAATGTACGCTTAAATTTGTTCAAGAAATTGCGTACAGTTCTTTTGGCCACACGACATTCATCATCATACCAGTCGTCCTCTTTCACGCCCTTACCAATGTGTGCCTGTTTCTTTCATGAAGTCTGCTGCACTTCTTATACAATGATTAAAAAGCTCAAGTGCCTCGTTAATATTTTCATCATCAAACTGATCGCCATTTCAAACTGAAGTTGCATTTCATTTGAACAGATGTTGTCTATGAACATACTGCTGTGGGCTTCGTCCCAATAAACTTTTCCAAAACCTGAACATACTATTATCTTTTGAACAATCTTATTATTCTTAGGAATGGATACATAACCTAAAGCAAATGATCAGATTCGATCCTGTCAGACACATTCATTCTACTGCTATCAGAAATTATTGAGAACAGATCATTCGACAGTAAAAAATAATCATTTACACTGCTACCATTATCCGATATGTACGTGTAATGACCTTGAAGGTCACCCTGACACATACCATTCAAAATACACAGGTTTTAAAACAGTGCACATGTTGAGTAACATTTTGCCATAGTTATTAAGCACATGGTCTTCAGAATTTCTGTTCAAATCAAAGGACCACTCAAATTTGATTTTCATAATCACACTCATTAGATACAAACTCACTAGAAAAGTTAGAGGTTCTACCATTTAAGTCTCCATGTATTACTACATAAGCATCATGTTCTTCATTACACAGCAAACAGTCACATAAAAAATCTTCCAATAAAGCGACACCATTTCACAGTCAAAATGCATATAAAGGGTGAGCTTTCAGTGGTATGTAAGCACAAACATACATAATGTCTGAAGAGAGAGAGAGAGAGAGAGAGAGAGAGAGAGAGAGAGAGAGAGAAGAGAGAAAGAGAGAGAGAGAGAGAGAGAACGCCAAAGACTGAAGGCACAATATTTTTACCAAAGGCATCAAACCATTATTCATGTATATGCAGACTTACATACAGATTATATACAAAAAAGCATAGTAAAATATCAATGAGTGTGACGGACGTGCTTGTGTCCTCACTCTTGTGTGTGGTGTGTGTGTGCGTGTGTGTGTGTGTGTTGTGTGTGTGTGTGTGGTGTGTGTGTGTGTGGGCGCGCGGTGTGTGTGCGCGTGTGTGTGTGGCGTGTGTATGTCTGTGTGTGCGAGTGTGTAAGTTTGAGTATAGGTGAGGGTATGGGTGTGTTTGTATTGAGATTGTGTATTGTGTATTTATTAAGTGCTGTGTATGTGCGTGTGTGTGTGTGTGTGTATGTGTGTGTGTGTGTGTGTGTGTGTGTGTGTGTGTGGTGTGTGTGTGTGTGTGTGTGTGTGTGTGTGTACGTGTATGTGTGCGCACGTATTTTTGTGTGTTAATTATGCTTCTTTGCTTTGAATGAAAAACGTTCATATTCTGTTCATAATGTTTTCTTAAATGTCAGTACAACCTTGAGTTAATCTGACAATAAATTGGTTTCAGTCAGTCAGTCCTCACTCTTGCTTTAAGTATGATTGTTGTGTGTGTGTTGTGCTATTTGGGTGTTAATTCTAGGTTGTAAGATTGTTAGTCATTGCCGAATGAACCCTTTTTATTCATTGCTGTTAAGTCTTCTTGCTGCGGAACTGAAATCTACTGACGTCAGTCTTGCAACAGCCAGCCTTGAGATCTACAGCTCATGAAGTCCGGCAGAAAAAGACTCCAGAGCCTTGATAAGCTGCTTATAGCAGCTCCTAGCTGGAGGAGGAGCACAGTTGCTGACTGGAGGTCTGGCTGAAGAACGACATAGGCGTCTGTCGGCTGGTGGGGTGCGGCCGAAGAAGAGCAGAGAGAGTTGCTGTTGATGCTGTGGGAGGGACGCGAGGTCCTCT
>JAFLJL010004785.1:44067-46567 GCA_018398815.1 Conus ventricosus
ATACTAGGCTTGGCATTTCAGCCCCAGAGTACCATTTCGCACAGAAATTTCCTATAATTCGCTCTCATAGTTGGGTCAGGCGCGGGGCGTCTTATAAAAACTAATTACTTGCCCCAAGCTAATATTATCATTCATAGGATTGTGCTATTACGTCACTCGTGTGGGTAACCACCAGTTTGGCGTCGTATAGTAAAATCTTGTTCAAAAAAAAAAAAAAAAAAGGAGATATAATGGCGGACGAAAAGAACACACCTATTGAACAACTTGTGAGCGTCGCTCGTGATTTAGGTTACTCAGGAGATGATTGCGTCCCATTTGTTGAAAACCAACAAAAGAGGGAAAGGGATGAACGCGCGAAAGACACGCTTTGCAGTAGAACGCAGGAAATAAAAAAAATTAAGGTTCAGGCAACCAATGATAAAGAAACACAGGAAAACAGAAGACTAAAGGAAGCGCAGGAAACAAAAGAAAAGGGAAGCGCAGGAAACAGAAAGAATAAGGGAGCGCGGGAAACAGAAAGATTAAAGGTTCAATTAGAGTTAGAAAAAGTAAGAATACAAAGGGAGACCACCGAGGATGGAGTTCATTTTCCCAGTGACTTTTGTGCGCAGCTATGCTCCCCGACCCAAGTTGCCAAAATTCTCTGAAGGAACCGATTCGATTGATGCATACATCAGTCGTTTCAAAACGTTTGCGACCAGTCAGGGTGGCCTCCAGAAGAGTGGCAGTCATTTGTCAGCGCTATTGAGGGGTAAGGCTTGCAGATTTTCACTCCCGTTACCAGCAGAACAACAGTCTGATTTTGGTGCTGTAAAGGGAGCCCTTTAGAAAGGATTTGACCTCACAGAGGGGGTTCGGGAAAAGAAATTTCGTTCAGCTAAATTACAAGCAGTGAGACGTACACTCAGTTTGGTGCACGTCTAGATCACTATTTTGAAAAAATGTTAGAGTTGAGTGGTACGAAGAAGAGTTCGCTGAGTTAAAAAGAGCTATTATGAGGAACGATTTTGTCAGGTTGCGGCCCTGAGTTAACCATACATTTGAAAGAGGACAGCCAGAGACAGCAGGGGAGTTGTTGAAGTTCGCAAGGTGTATAGAGAGGCACTTTTGGGGCACAAGGTGCAGGAGAAACAGGTGCTAGGCACAGGTGAGAAGAGTGCAAGGAGACCAGGGGAGTTTTCTGCAAAGTCTGCAAACCCAGGGGTGGGCAGAAGGAAGGAAAAGGGGAAATTAGGTGTTTAAATTTGTCACAAAAGGGGCCCATGTGGCGGGGGATTGTCGCATGAGGTTCCAGAAGGCAGCAGCCTTGCAAGAGGGGGATAAGGGTCGTCAAGGAAAGGGACTGCAGTGGAACCAAAAGGGGAAATTCAGTCGGAGGGGGTAGTATGTGCAGCCTATGCTAGCACTGGACAGCATCAGTGTCAGGGATGGAGGGCACTAGGCTTGAGTGTTCGTTACCAGTGAAGAAGGGTGGATTGGCCAGCAGAGGGTGAAAGTGTTACGAGACACTGGTTGTTCATGCGGTGTAGTACGAACAACGCTGGTCGATAAAGGGGGTTTTAAACAGGGCAAATCCAGACCTGTACTCTAATCGATGGCACTGTGAGGGGGTTTCCAGTTGCTAAGATAGAAGTACGTACCCCTTACTTCTCAGGGGGGTTGTCTGCGTTGGTGATGGAGAAACCCCTTCACATCTGATCATTGGAAATATTCCAGGTGCAAGGGATCCAGGGGATCCTGAGTTGTTGACTGCTACAGGGGCAGCAGTTCAAACACGGAGCAAGAAGGAGGAAAGGTTGTTAAACCGTTAGTTGTTCCAGGGAAAGGGAAATCGGGCATAGACTGTCGCCCCGATGAGTTTAGGGCTGCACAGGAACAAGACCCTTCGCTCGTGAAGTCTTGGGAGTTGGCAAGAGGTGGAGAGAAACAGGAGGGTTTAAAGGGGGTAGACAGAATTTCTTGTGAAAGGCGGGCTGTTGTACCGAGTGTTCACCAAGGGAAGACAGGTAAGGTACCACTCAGTTAGAGGTACCAGCAATGTTATCGTGACACTGTCATGTCAGTGGGTCACGAGTCGCTCATGGCGAGTCATCTCGGCACCGGTAAAACGGCTTGACCGAGTCTTTGATGATTTTTATAGGCGCACCCCAATCATTGATGAGGGGAAAGAGACCCAGCAGAAGAAGGGGAGATTTTTGTTGCTAATTTTCCAGAAGGGTCATACAGGATGTGTCCTGTATGAAGGGCTAGACAGTAGGAGTTCTAGGTTTTGTTGTCGGAGGCGACACAAAGCAGCCAGAAAGGGGAAAGGTGGAGAAGAGGATGAATTCAGAGAGACCAAAGACCAAAACAGAAGTCAGGAGTCTGCTAGGTTTTATTGGGTTCTATAGGGGGTTTGTTCCAAATTTCGCAGCAATCACGAGTCCTCTCAGTGATTTGGTCAAGGCAGGAAACCGGCAGTGTCGAATGGTCAGACGCTGCAGAGCAAGCACGCAGACGG
>JAFLJL010004785.1:51567-54739 GCA_018398815.1 Conus ventricosus
TCTGTGTGTGTGTGTGTGTGGTGTGTGTGTGTAAATGAGGTGATTCGTATTGCATTGAGTCAGGTAATACAGAGACGTCAAGAACGAAAACGTTCCACTTGTCTCCACTTGTAACCCTGTCACGCCACCCAGTAATCCAGTGGACGCAGGCTTAGACAGCCTTTTTTTTCTCCTTTCCAAACAGGGAAATCCCTATTTGGGCAAACAAACAAATCTCCTTTTAACTAACTACTTAGGCACTCACCAAGGCTGGTCGCCCCTGCTTTCAAACGGCTTAAATTACGTTTATATACATCATCCTCTGTGTGTGAAGTGTTGGGTCGCTCATGCTTTCAAACGGCTTAAATTACGTTTATATACATCATCCTCTGTGTGTGGAGTGTTGGGTCGCTCCTGCTTTCAAACGGCTTAAATTACATTTATATGTATACACCATTCTCTGTGTGTGGAATGTTGCTTGGATTTTTGGTATGTCGTGTCCTGCAAAAAGAAAAACAAGATGCAAAGCATATAAATGTACTCCCAGTTTGATGGTAAAAATTTTGTATGTAAGAGAAAAGAAAAGAAAAAATGTTGCTCTCCCTGGGAATAGAACACCTGTCTCTCGTGTGACAGGCACGGATACTAACCACTATACTACTGAGGAGCTGATATAGTTTGGTTACACATAAAATTATAAACCGTTATTGCAAGAAGGGAGACAATTTCCAGTTAGTGGAAGAAAAATCTCGACAGCGCGGTGGTTATTTCCCTTATCGGACTTGATTTTTTTTAATGTATCATTTATAGCCGTTAGTAACAGCTATTCTGGTAAAATAAAACATCGGGCATCATCCCTGATCCATAATGAACATACTTACAAATTTTCAGAAAGATCGGCGTAGAAGTTTTGTCTGGAGCAAGTGGAACACATTTTGACCACGGACAGACAGACAGACACACAGACAGCATTTCTTTGTTCCCAATGTAAAGTACAAAAAACGGTTTACATGAAATAAATGGATATCTTGCTGCTGCGATTGAATGGTTAGTGTTGTTGGTAAGGTACTGAGAGGTCGAGGGTTTGAACTGCACTGAAGACAGTCTTCTGCCTCAGTTGACTCACAGTCTAGTTGCATTTAAATGAACGAGAGCGTTCCTGCAGGTGACTGTTTCTCTTGGGCCTGGTTGAGGTTTGTAGTCGTGCCATGTTGTCTCCTGACCTGTCAGTGACAGCCATTGCCATGTGGCTGTGTTTTACACAAGCAGTCAATGACATAGCCATTGCCACGTGGCTGCGTTTTACACAAGCAGTCAGTGACAGCCATTGCTGTGTTCTGTACAGTCAATCAGTGACGTAGCCATTGTTCTACGCAGCCCATCAGTAACATAGCTAAAGCCCTCTTGGTCGTGTTTCTACACAAGCAGTCAAGTCACATAGTCATTGCCATTTTGGCTGTGCATGTTCCACATAAGAGGTCAGGGGCACAACCATTGCCATGAGCTTTGGTCCACACGAGCAGTCGGTGGATGGACACATAATACACTATTAGATGCGGTCATACATTTTTGAAAATCCCTTGAAGTTAAAGATCTATGACGAGTTGTTCAGATACGTTCAATTCCTTGGAGTAAATGCTCTGACATCCATTTACACTAAAGGAGAACTGGTTTGTTTGCTTTCTGGGAGTGAACAAAGATCAAAAGGGACTCGGTCAGTCATGCAGCAAGCGAATATATACGTCTTTAGTTACACAGCCTAATTGTGTTTATATGTTGTTTTTTTAACTTTAAGGCTACTATGATAATAAACGAAATCAACAATCGCTGATTCAGCTTTTTGTGTTTTTTTTCGTTTAAAATCCTTGTCATCTTCGATTCAAACAAGACGAATGTTGTGTTTTGGAGCCAGAGGCACAAAATTGCATTTTTGATCCACATATGTGACTAAACACTACATACATTTGAAGGATAAAGGGGTGGGATGGAGAGAAAAGGGGAGGGATAGAGCCATGAAGATCTTGTGTTCGTGATCGAGAGTAATCATTTTCTTATTTGACGACTTTGACTTGTTTTCTCGGGTCGGTCAATCTGTGCCTTCAGGAAGCATGTGTAGGGACCGTGATGCCTAAACCACGTCCTGGCAAAGTCACGCATAGAAATGCATCACAACCACATGGCAAGATGGCAACTCCACCCCACCCCAACCCCTCTCCCACCCTTCTGTATTTCACCTCTTTCTCGAAAGCTAGCAGCTGCTTCTATTTCCTATATGACGACTAAATGTCATTTGCATAAGAAACGGTTTTTAGTTTGTTTGTTTGTTTGTTTGCTTTCAGCAACGAAATTAATTATTAAAAAACAGCAATTTATCATGTTCAGGTATTTAATTGGCTAGATTTGTCTGGCAGCTCTAGACAGAGTACATTGAGGACCAACAACAACCCCTCCACCTGTACCGAATGTTCGGCTGTCAGCATAGTGTTACAATAGCAGACTTTCTTGTTATCATGATGATGGGTTATAATACTTCTACTCTTCTATTCTACTGTTTCTGCTTACTCACCTGCCGGTGTCGGCGGAAAATAACACTGCGGGAAAAAAACACTACAGGAGTGTTATTTTCCTAGGAAGATTACACTCCTTCACCAGGAAAAAATGACTACGCCCAGGAAATTAACACTACCCAGGGAAAAAAGACTGCTCTAGTTTTCTTTCAATTAATTCTTTTAATTCTTCCATGATTAAAGTTCTTTAAAACTCTTTAAGAGCACGTTTAACACTCGCATGAAACAACCCTTTCGAAGTGCCTACAGAGGTTCAACAAATAAATTTTCTCTTGGCTTTCAGCTCTGCCAAAATAACACTCCCCTTCCGAGATTGCAGTGTTTCTTTCCAAGGAAAAAATACACTCCCAGTGTTTTTTTTCCCTGGAAGTCTTTTTTACCTCCTACACCGGCGCCTCGATCACCTTCCCCACCCCACCCACCACCCACACATCGCTGTCCCATCCTCCCCTCCGCCACCGTCCCCATCTCGGCCGTGACGTCTTTTGTTTTGCGTCCTTCCATTGGTGAAGACGGCGCCATTGCCCTGATAGACCCGGACATGGCTATGACACAACAGCCACATGGAGCACCCCCCACCCTCCTCCCTCTTTGGTCCCCCCCCCCCCCCCCCCCCCCCTCCCTCC
>JAFLJL010004785.1:55739-70739 GCA_018398815.1 Conus ventricosus
GGGGGGGGGGGGGTGGGGGGGGGGGGGGGGTTTTGGGGGGGGGGGGGAACGGGGGTGAAATGGGGAAAAGGGGAGGGGGGGGAAGGGAGGGATGTCGGGGGGAGGAGACAGGGGGACCAAAGGGGTAAGGGCAAAGGGTTAGTGGGGGCATGATTTTTGCTTGTTTAAAAGAATTTCCGCTTCACAGTGACACACTCGTCTCGCAATTTTTCCCCTTATTTATTACCACCCCACTCCCCCACTCATCTACATCCGCTTTCATCCGCCGCCTCCCTCCTTCTCCATCTCCTTCCCCTTCCCCCTTTTTTACCTCCCCTTTCCCTTCCCCCACCCTTTATCTTCTTTTTGAAAAAAAAAAAAATGGTTGAGTTTAAGGGAATTTTTCCCCCAAACCAAACGCTTGGAAATTTGCTGTGCGCCCGGGTTTGGTCTCCGAGTCGCTATTCAAAAAAAAAAAACGACATCTGATTCCGTGTGACCTGTTCATGGAATAAGGGAGTAACCGGGTGTAACAAAAATTTTAACCCCCGAATGGTTTAACTCCCGGGAGTTAAAACTTTTTCTTTTGAAATTTTTTAAAAACCCCGGGAGTTAAACTAAAATAAAAAAAACTAATCCCCTGGTTTAGTTTGGATCCAGGGGATTATTTGAAATACCCCCAGAATCTCCCCCCCACCACCCATCCCCCCCTCGTTACCCCCCAGCATTTATATATATATATTTTATATATTAAATGTGGTGTGTTGTGTGTGTTGGTGTGTGTTCTTACCAATTTGCCAATCAAGACTTTCAGGAAAATTTGTTTCCTTCGAGTTTTTGGTTTTTCGGGAAATTAGTCACTGCCAATTTTTTATTGAAAATGTTTTTTCCTGATTGCTCCGATTTTCTTTTTTAGTTGGGCACACGCCACCACCACACGGACGAGTCACTTGACAACTTCACAGATGGTCCCAAGCCCCCCCTCTTGTACAAATTGTACAAAAACGGGTCCCCCCCCCCCCCCCCCCCCCCCCCCCCCTTTTTCTATCCCATGTTCTCACACAAAATTTTTCTAATCTATGCCAACCCTTTTTTCCTTTTTTCTCTCGCAGATGGGGGAGTCAATACAAAAAATTTAACGTCACTCGGGGTTTACTCGTCTTTTTCTTCCCCCCACCCCCCCCCCCCCCCCCCCCCCCCCCCCCCCCCCCTCCCCCCCCTAATTTGGCGGATACAAAAAAATTAAAAAAATTTCCATTTCCCCATTTGAGTTAATGTCCACACTTATGGGTGACTGTTGATAGTCGCAAGATTCCATGTGTGAAGAGAGAGAGAGATTCAGATTCAGATGTTTTTATTCTTATAGGCCTTGGCCCCTCAAAGGGGATCACATGAGCCCACAATAAAGCGCATCACCAATTCAATATAAAATTACATACAAAAACGCTTCCCCTTTTGAAAGTTTTATACGATAAAAGCAAACTGTTTTACAATGTTTTCATTTTTTGATGTCATTAACAAGACAACCTGAACAGAAGGGTCTTGTGAAAAATTTTTCGGGAATAATTTTTCTTAAATTTTGTAATTCGGGACGGGTTTAAAAATTCCCAAAATGCACTTCATCTTCTCTGACGTCAATAAGGGACTAGCAATCAGAGTTATTAATTTTTTAAAACGATAATGATGAACAAAAATATCAGACCCCCATTCAAAACTTAGTCATTATAAACTCAGGTCTTCCATACGCTTGAATGTCTTGGGGAGGAAGCAGTCATTAAAAATGTTCTAAAAAAAACAAAAAACCCTTCACTATTTTAAACATGGAAAATTCCAGTTTTTCCCAATCTACAATCGATAATCTTTCTTTAAACGACGGACAAATTTTTTTTCTATCTCCGACCCCTTTTGGTTAAGCCACACATACCCAAAACCATTTCGTAAATTTCATTCTAACATCACCCCAGTTCACTTGCCTCTATTATCTATTTTCAACACTTTTATACTTTTTAGGGGCAATCATGTTCAGCCATTGAGTTATTTTTTAACCAGTACTCACTTTCAACGGGGAGTGCAAAGATATGGGTATCTGTCGTCCACCAACACAAGATCATTTGGGGGTTTGGTGAGACACCCAAAAAACTTTTTTAAAGCAAAAAAAAGAACCTTTTCGCTTGTGCAGCCCCGCACAAGACCCCACGTTCAGCCCATATTGAAACATAGCAGGTTTTTTAGCATCAAACAATTTTAAAACAAGGCAAAATTTCTTTTTAAACATCGACTTTTTCTCATAATACTGAAAGCGTTTTTGGCTCGCAAGAAAACACTTACATGCAAAAGTAAAATTAATCTCGTAGAAAAAATATATCCTAAGTACTTTAAACATTTCAACGGGGCATATAATTGCATTTATGCCCATTTTTCTCTAGCAGCAGATAACCGCCTTTTCTGAAAAAAAATTTTGTTACTTTATCAAATTTACTTTCAAGGGAGTGAATCAGCTGCCTTTGCAAACTTTTCAACTGAGTTTGGAGGCCTATTACAGTCTCTGTATTAATGCAACGTCACAGAAAAAGAAAAATAAAATTTTTCAAGAACATCATTTACAAAATGGGCACCATCTTTCCAAGCTTATGACTTTGGAAGTCAATCATTAAAAAATAAAAAAACAAACGGGGCTGCAAAATCACCCTTAACACCAATTACTTTATAACTTTTAAAAGCCACCATCGCCCCCTTGCCTTTACATGCTACATACCAAATACATTTATAAATTTCCACGAATTCCGTTTTTTAAAAAAAAGGGCCAAAAGATAGTTTCTTTAATAGAACAAAGGCTTTCTAAAAATCGATAAAAGAAACATACAATTTCGTTTCGAAAAATTGTTTTTGAACAAAAGCTAATAATGTGAACTAGGGTCTATTGTGGAATGTTTTTGTTTAAACCGAAAAATTTCACCTTTTAATGTTATTACCTAAACCCCAAACTTGAAGTTTTTTTTAAAATGTATATACAATTTACTACATACATTACACAGAAAAATTTCCTTGTTTATTTGGTTCAAAACACCCCCCTTTTTTATATAAGGGTAAAACAATTGATTCACCCACTTTCGGGGTAATGCCTCTATTAAACAGGATTGAAAAAAATTTTAAAAAAAAAATTCATCACTAATTTGTTTGGAAGCATTTTGAAAATTCCCTATAAATTTACGGGCCAGTGGCTTTAAAGCGCTCAAAACCTGGAGATGGCGATTCAAATACTTTCACTATCACTATGTGGGGTTCACATCAGCACACAACAATCGCCATTGTTTAAGCACTATAACGATTTTCCAAAAGCACGTTGGTTCTAATACTCTCCCTGAAAAGAATCATTATAAATTTGCTTTTCTTTCTAAAAAATTTCTTTAAAATGTAAATACCAACGTTTTTAATACATTCAAGGCTCCTTCTGCTTTAATTTTTCGGGAAGAATTTCCCCGAATTCCTGTTGACTATTTTACCCAAGTTTAAAAAATTTTTGAGCAAAGTGTCATTGAAAGCTTCTTTTTTTCTCTTTAAAAAAAATTTTTATATTCGCGCCTTGCTATACATAAAGAAGTGCGATCGGGTGGAGACAAGTAGCTTAAATTTGTTCAAAAATTGGTCAGTTCTTTTGGCCACACACATTCAATCATACCATCGTCCTCCACGCCCTTACCAATTTTGCCGTTTCTTCATAAGTTGCTGCATTCTTTACAAGATTAAAAAAAATCAAGTGCCTGTTAAATTTCATCATCAAAATGCGCCATTTTAAAGAGTTGCATTTCATTTAACAGATGTTTTCTTTGAACATAGCGGGGGGCTTCGTCCCCAAAAAACTTTTCCAAAACCAACATACTATTTCTTTGAACAATCTTATTATCTTGGAAAAAGGGTTAATAAACCCCAAAGCAAATACGATTCGATCTGCAGCCCCTTTTATTTTACTGCATCAGAAAATTTTTGAGAACAGATCTTTGACAGTAAAAAATAATCATTTTCCGCTACCTTATCCGATATGTACTGTTAAAGACCTTGAAAAGGCACCCTGACCCCTACCATTCAAAATACAAGGTTTAAAACAGGCACATGTTAGTAACATTTTGCCATATTAAAAAAGCACAGGCTTTAGAATTTCGTTCAAATTTAAAGGCCACTCAAATTTTATTTTCATAATCACATATTAGATACAACCTCACTAGAAAAGTTAAGGTTCTACCCTTTAAGTTCCGTTTCTCTAAGCATCAGTTTTTCTTACACAGCAAACAGTCACATAAAAAATTTCCAAATAAAGCGACCCATTTTTCACAGCAAAGCATATAAAGGTGAGTTTCGGGGTATGAACACAAAAATACATAATGTCTGGAGAGAGAGAGAGAGAGAGAGAGAGAAGAGAGAGAGAGAGAGGGAGAGAGAAAGAGAGAGAGAGAGAGAGAGAGAACGCCAAAGACTGAAAAGGCACAAAATTTTTACCCAAAAGGATCAAACCATTATTTTAGTATAGCAGACTTTTTCATACAATTAATCAAAAAAAACAAGAAAATACAAAGATGTGCGGGCGTGCTTGTTCCTCACTTTTGGGGGTGGTGTTGTGTGGTTTTTGGTGTGTGGGTGTTTTGTGTGTGGGGGTGTGTGGGTGGGCGCGGGGGGTGTTGCGCGTGTGTGTGTGGGGGGTGTGTATGTCGGGTGGAGTGTGTAAGTTTGATATAGGGGAGGGGAGGGGGTTTTTTTTTTTGAATTGTGTATTTTTGGGATTTTATGAAGTGCTGTGTAGGCGGTGGTGTGTTGTTATGTGTTGTGGTGTGTGGTGTGTGTGTGTGGGTGTGTGGGTGTGTGGGTTGTGTTGTGTACGGGATGTGTCGCACGTATTTTTTGTGTTAATTATCTTCTTTGCTTTTAATGAAACCCATATTCGTTTATAATGTTTTTTTTAAATGTCAGTAACCTTTGGGTTTAAACGACAATAAATTTTTTTCAGTCGTCAGTCCTCACTCTTCTTTAAGATGTTGTTGTGTGTGGTTTGCTTTGGGTGTTAATTCAGGTTGTAAGATTGTTAGTCATTGGCCGAAGAACCCTTTTTATTCATTGCTGTAAGTCTTTTTGCTGCGGAAGAAATTATGACGTCAGTTTTGCAACACCGCCTTGAGACAACTCAGAAATCCGGGGAGAAAAAAAATCCAGACCATAAACGCTTATAGCAGCCCTAGCGGAGGGGGACACAGTTGCTGATGGAGGTTGGTGAAAGGGAAGACATAGGCGTCTGCGGCTGGTGGGGTGCGGCCGAAGAAGAAAGGAGAGAGTTCTGTTGATGTGTGGGGGGGACGCGGAGGTCCTCTCCACTTGGGTCTGCCCAAGGGGGCCGGGGTCGAAGCCCAAAAAAAACCCTTTGAGTGAGTGTGCGAAATATTGTAGGGTGAAACCCAGAAACTGGGATTTGAAGGACTTGTTAAATTTTGAAGTATGTATGTAATTTTGGGGTGAACTCTCTGTTGGGGGGGAAACAAATAATTTAATTAAATCAATGTCCTTTTTGGGATGCCCACTCAAAACATATATGTCTGCAGAATGTTGTGTGGTGAGGAAGTGGGGGGTTTTTTATGAAGGGACTGGCAAAATAAACACGCACACTGTCACTCTTCTCTTCTTTATCTTCCACGCTTCACGCTCTCAGTGGACCGACATGCATAGATGACACATGCATATGTACAGACGATTGATATTCCTTTCCCGCTATGATTGATGATGATCAAGAAATCCCCTTCTCCATTCCTCTTACCGAAAGACAACCTGAATAGGTGGGTGGGAGTCATCTTAGTCATGATCAGATTAACTCCCCCTCTGTTGCAAAGTAACCCTGGGAGTCAAAAACACGTGAACACATTAACTCCCCAGGGGAGTTATTCCTAAACTGTGAAAAACAGACTCCCCTTAGTGGGGCGGGAGTTAAACTTTTACACGCCTGGATTAACTCCCGATTTAAACTGTACCAACGCCCAGGGTGAAGACATTCTGTTTAAGGGTGGGAGTAAAGTCGATAAATGTGCAAAAACACTCCCTCTTAAATGTATCAAAATTGTTGAGACATGTACAAAAAAAGATATAGAACATTTTGAAGTTTTACTGAGTGGGGTTATTTTGGCACAGGTGGGAGTATCAGTCTATTTAACTCCCAGGGAGATAAAAATTTTCATAGAACATTTTAACTCCCTGGGATTAAACATTCGGGAGTTGAAACTTTTTCGTTACACCGTACACGACTGGCAGATGAATATCTGAAAGTCGTGGACGCCACGGTAGAATCTTGTGGCGTGTAACTTGAAGGAATTATTAAAACGCAATTTTTTTAAAACTTCAATATATTTTTTAATGTTTCAAACTTTACTTTAGAAGATGAACAATTATGTTGAATCAGCAATCAGTTTCAGAGTGTGTCCTATTCCTGCTCTGGCCTGATGATAAACACAACATACAAGACACTTCCATGTCATACTGCCTGCCATGGTGGTCTGCACATTTCTGCCAAATCCTCGTTCTGCGTTTTCTGTGGTTACAAAAAAAAAACAGCGATTCCTTTCATCGTGATCTTCTTTCACACGAAACTTTGAAAACTGAGGCAGACAGATAGCGTTAAAACATATCAACACAAACAAATGTAATCCAAATTTAAAATGTTGGCAGAGTCGATCAGTTTTCGCGTGTTTTTACCCTTAGACGGCTTCCCGCAGTCAAATTGTCTATGGAAATGATACCACTTGCATTGCTGAAAAAAAAAAAAATCATGATTTCCCCTAAACTGAGTAATGGCTGGGGGGGGGGGGGGGGGGGGGGGGGGGGGGGGGTGGGGGGGGGGGGGGGGGAGGGGGGGGGGGGGGGGGGGGCAAGCCTTCTAGAATGCAACATATTCAAAACGGAATGAATTGGAGGGCGGACTCAAATGAAGCCAATTTTGGAAAGAGAGAGGGTTAGTTACCTCCAAGGACACAGATAAATTTCGTCCTGTTCCCTTGGCGGTAACTACATCGTCTGTGTCCTTGCGGTAACTAACTGCCGCTCTTTTCCCCAACATTTCTAGAGAATACGGTCAGGCTGTTCTTGAAGAGGACTGAATACACCGTTGCCAAGTCGGACCTTTAAGCCCTGTGTTAAAACTGGAGCCGGAGCGATGGAGAGATTACGGGGCGTAGAGCAATTCCGTCTCATTGCATGCGCAGCTTTCCTGTTCTCCCACCTCATGGCCTGTGACTCTTGTGATATTCCCCCCCAAACTTCCCCACCAATCACCTTTTGACTCCACCCCTATTTCCCCCTCCTCCTCCTTCCCATCCCTCTCCCCCTTCCCTTTACCGCCCCCACCGCGCATCTCCTCTCTTCCCTTCCCTTCCTCATTCATTTTCCGCTCCAGCAAGCAGTTCCCTCCCATTTCAGTGGCCAGCCGTCGCTGGCGTGAGGTGTTAAGCCTCGAGCTTTCGTTCGTTTCCTTTTCTATCACTTCTCAAAACGTTGAAGACAGCGCGTTTTTGCGCGGGCGCGGGTTTGTTTCGAGGGTGAGTGGTAAGTAGCCTAGCCTAGAATTGGTACCACGGTATCTTTGCCTTATCGTGTGGTGAGAGATATGTGTGTGTTGTGTAGTGTTAGATGAGGACAATCCAGCTACAGTATGCGAGGGATTTATGCTTGCTTTGGGTTGTGCAGCAGCTCTGAGAGTGTTGCAGTGGTCGATGTAGGGGTCATATTTGTTTTTATAACTGATTAGTTGGGCCTCACTGCAAAGGAGGAAGACGAGAGACAGAGACAGAGAGGAAGTCAGTTCGGGAGTTTGTAGCCAGCCGTCGATAGGCCGATAGAGTGAGTGAGTGGAGGAGCACTTTGTTTGGTGTTCCTTGCCGAGTGACGTCAGATCAAAGTGTCCGAGAAGAGTGCGCGGCGTAGCTGAGGCGGATTTGCAACACCCCGTCACTGACAGGAATGACGTCTTCACGTTGGTTTGACCATCGTTTGAAACCATTGAGCTCTCACACATTACACAACAACACACACACACACACACCACACACACGTCACGCGCGCGCGCGCGCGCACACACCAACACACACACACACACACACACTCCCACACACACCCAACATCTCACACACACACACAGAGAGTCTCGCTCTCTCCCTCTCTCTCTCACCTCTCTGTCAATCATATATTATACTTCTCTGCGCATTTGTCAATTCTCCTCTCTCTCTCTCTCTCTCCTCTCCTCTCTCTCTCTCTCTCTCTGTCACTACATATATATTTGGCGCATTTGTTCAATTCACTCCTCTCTCTCTCTCTCTTCTCTCTCTCTCCTCTCTCTCTCTCTCTCACTCACACACACACACCCAACACACACACACACACACACACACGCACACACACACTCCTCTCTCTCTCACTCTCTCTCTCTGTCCCTCCCTCCCTCCTCTCACTCTGTCCTCCCTCCTCTCTCTCTCTCTTCTCTCCACTCTCTCTCTCTCACTCTCTCTCTCTCTCCTTTCTCTCTCTCTCTCCTCTCAGTCACTCATGTATGTATAAGTTCTGGCGCTTTGTTCAGTTACTCTCTCTCTCTCACTCCTCATCTCTCTCTCTCCTCTCGTCTCTCACCTCTCTCTCTCTCCAATATAATCTACACTCAACACACACTGTCACGGACAAAAAAATGAAAACAACACCCTAACTTGTGGGGAAACAACCTAGACTTGGGGAACAACCTAACTTGGGGAGTCGCCAGTCAATTTGTTCGACCTAAGTCCAAACACAAACATCTAGTGCATCAGAGAGACGGGCCCATAGGTCGGTTCCGGCCAATTAAGCTTATGGGAGAAGCTTCAGGAAGACGGGTCCTGTCCGGCTATACGGGCAAAGCCTTAGACCGACGCCTCGTAATGTCTAGCGAGACGAGTCCCGAGCAGAAGCCGAGCTCAAGCTCATCAAGCCACTTTGTGGAAACCAACGTTCCATTGTTACACGGACGTCGTGTGCCTACCCAACTCAGCTGCCAATTTAGATTGACCAGATGTCCACGACACTGTAAGCCACACCGCTCCAGTGAAGTAGGGAAGGTAGTGTGTGGTGTGGGTGAAATCTAGCTAATCAATTAAAATGACCAACTTGACCACCACAGAGAGTCAGGCGTGTAGACGGACTGTCCATATTTGAACGTCAATGTAATTAGAGGAGACAACTTCGGGATCAAGGGTAAAATACTGCCACAATGGTACTGCCCTTGGACACGGGTTAGAGGCATAAAGGAATGTTGAGTGAGAGAGGAGGGAGGAAAAACGAACGGGGGGGTTTCTGAACAAGAGAAGAGAGGGAGAAGCTCGGAGGATAGGCTCTCGCCCTATTAGGAAGGCAGGAGATGAAACGAACAGAGACCGAGAGATGAGGAGGTTTAGGTGTAGTCTCTGCACGAGGAAAAAGGCAGAGGAATGAAGAGAGGAGAGAACGAGGGAAGAACGAACAGAAGAGAGGGTGAGAGGAGAAGTTTCGGAGTGGACTCTGGCATGAGAGAAAGAGGGCACGAGAGAGAAGAGAGGCTGGAGGAAGATAAGAGAACCAAGTCTGAAGATTAGCATGAGATAGTCTGCAGAGTAGGACTGAGGAGAGATGTGGAGAGAGAGAGAAGAGTGCTAAATTTAAGAAGAAGAAAAGAAAAAAAGAAAAAAGACAAGAAAAAGCAACCATGTCCATTTGATAAGAGCAGGACTAGAAGAGAGAGAGGAGAGAGAGAGTGCAATGCGTTAATGCAGGAGAAAGAAAGAGAACAGATCGATGTTTGATAAGTCACTGTTCTACCCTAACCGGGGGTTCGACCTCATACCTTGCAGCGTCACTTCGCCAAGCAGAACCACAGACTCAACGCCACAGTCTCACCTGACCAGGCGCCATCATACCAACACACAGTGCCGGCATTGTGTCGTGTTGTGAAGTGACAGAGGAAAGAAAAGGAAAAGAAAAGAAGAAGACAGTGATACCGTAGAATAGTTAAGATCACCTAGGCCAGGTAAAGGTAGAAACTGTTTATACCCGGGATTAGTTAAAGATTTTAGATAAATTGATTTTGTGAAGCTCAAAGGAAAGAGAGAATGTTTTATTTTGTTTTGATTCTATATGCATTGGATGTTCTTTCTATGATCAGTATAGTAAAGTTATAGACTTTACTAGTGGTTTTGATGTGACGAATGCAATGAGATATGAATGAGATTGTAAGCAAGCTGTGAGTGTGTTTGGGCTGTGCCATAGTCCTTCCCCCCTGACATTACACCGAAGGTTGTCATTATGGCTAGCTTCCAGGATATTCTGCCCATTTATATTAAAATTGTTCAACTTCTCAGAGAGGAAGCTGGTGGGATTCAAGTATTGTATCCTAAGACAAGAGGATGTCTTACTGTATGTTCCCAAGATAGTTAAATACTAGGCTTGGCATTTGCTTCCAAGATAGTTTAATACTAGGCTGGGCATTGCAGCCCCAGAGTACGCATTTCGCACAGAAAATTTCCAATAATTCGCTCCTCATAGTTGGGTTCAGCGCTGGCTCTTATAAAAACTAATTACTGCCCCAAGCTAATATGATCATTCATAGGAATTGTGCTATTACGCACTACGTGTCGGAGGACCACCAGTTTTGCGTCGTATTAGTAAATCTTGTTCAAAAAAAAAAAAAAAAAGGAGATATAATGGCGGACGAAAAGAACACACCTATTGGGAACAACATGTGACGTCGCTCGTGAATTTAGGTTACTCTGAGATGAACTGCGTGCCATTATGTTGAAAACCAACAAAAGATGAAAGGATGTAACGCTCGAAAGACACGCGTAGCAGTAGAACGCAGGAAAATAGAAAAATTAGGTTTCAGGCTACCATAAAAAGAAACACAGGAAACAGAAAGACTAAAGGCAGCGCAGGAAACAAAAGATAAAGGGAAGCGCAGGAAACAGAAAGAATAAGGGATGCGCAGGAAGACAGAAAGATTAAAGGTTCAATTAGAGATAGAAAAAGTAAGAATACAAATGGAGACCACCGAGGATGTAGTTCATTTTCAGTGACTCTTTGCGCAGCTATGCTCCCCGACCCAAGTTGCCAAATTTCCTGAAGGAACCGATTCGATTGATGCATACCTCAGTCGTTTCGAAAACGTTTGCGACCATCAGGGTTTGGCCTCGCAGAAGAGTGTGCAGTCATTATGGTCACGCTATTGACGGGTAAGGCTTAGCAGATTTTCACTGCGTTACCAGCAGAACAACAGTCTGATTTTGTGCTGTAAGAGTCCTTTTATGCAAGGATTGACCTCAAACAGAGAGGGGTTCAGGGAAGAAATTCGTCAGCTACATTACCAGCAGTGAGACGTACACTCAGTTGGTGCACGTCTAGATCCCTATATGAGAAATGGGTAGAGTTGAGTGGGTACGAAGAAGAGTTCGCTATTAGGAAAGAGCTAGTTTATGACGGAACAGATTTTGTTCAGTTGCGGCCCTAGTTAACCATACAATTGAAAAGAGTGACAGCCAAGACATGCAGGTAGTCTGTTGAAGTCGCAAGGTGTATAGAGAAGCACGTTTGGGGGGGGGCACTAGGTGCAGGAGAAACGGTGCTAGGTGCACAACAGGTGAGAAGAGATGCAAGGAGACCAGGGAAGATTTTCTGCAAGTCTGCAAACCCAGTGGAGGGCAGAATGAAGGCAAAGGAAATAAAGGTTTTTCAATTGTCACTAAAGGCACATGTGGCGAGGGATGTCGCATGAGGTTCCAGAAGGCAGCAGCACTTGCAAGAGGTGATAAGGGTCGTCCAAGGGAAACGGACTGCAGTGTAACCAAAAGGGAGATTCAGTCAGGAGAGGTAGAGTGCAGCCTATGGCTAGTCACTGGACAGCATCAGTGTCAGGGATGGAGGGCTACTAGGCTTGAGTGTACGATACCAGTGAAAGAAGGGTGGATTGCCAGCAGAGGTGAAGTGTTTACGAGACACTGTTTTCTGCGTGTAGTACGAACAACGCTGTCGATAACAGGGAATTGACAGGGGCAAATCCAGACCTGTACACAATCGATGGCACTGTGAGGAGTTTTCCCAGTTGCAAATATAGAAGTACGTACCCCTTACTTCTCATGCACGGTTGTCTGCGTTGGTGATGGAGAAACCCTTCACATCTGATCAATTGAAATATCAGGTGCAAGGGATCCAGGGGATCCTGAGTTGTTGACTGCTACAGTGGGCAGCAGTTCAAACACGGAGCAAGAAGGAGGAAAGGTTGTTAAACAGTTATTGTTCCAGAAGGAAGTCGGGCATAGACGTGTCGCCCTGATGAGTTTATGGGCTGCCACAGGAACAAGACCCTTCGCTCGTGAAGTCTTGGGAGTTGACAAGAGGATGGAGAGAAACAGGAGGTTAAGGAGGTGAGACAGAATACTGTGAAAGGCGGGCTGTTGTACCGAGTGTCACCAAGGGAAGACGGTACGGGTAACCACTCAGTTAGAGGTACCAGCAAGTACGTGACACTGTCATGTCAGTGGGTCACGAGTCCTCATGGCGAGTCATCTCGGCACCGGTAAAACGGCTTGACCGAGTCTTTGAATGGATTTTTATAGCGCCTCACAATCAATTGATGAGGTGAAAGAGTCCCAGCAGAAGAAGGGGAGATTTTTGTGCCTAATTTTTCCAGAAGGGACATACGGATGTGTCCCCCCCTGTAGAAGCTAGACAGTAGGAGTTCTAGGTTTTTGGTTGTCGGAGGCGACAAAAGCAGCCAGAAAGGGGTAAGGTGGAGAAGAGATGAATTCAGAGAGATCCAAAGACCAAAACCGAAGTCAGGAGTCTGCTAGGTTTTATTGGTTCTAAAGGGAGTTTGTTCCAATTTCGCAGCAATCACGAGTCCTCTCAGTGAATTGTCAAGGCAGAAAACCGGCAGTGGTCGAATGGTCAACTCGCAGACCAACAGCACTGCAGACGGTGTGAGAGACTAGGTTATCCCGTCCCATCTTGAAGCTACCAGATATGTCCAAACCATTTTTGTTGCGGACAGATGCATCAGGTGGTGGGATATGGGTGCAGTATTGCTGCAGGATCCTGAAGAGGTCGAGTTTCCTGTGAGAATGCTAGCAGGAAGTTTGACAAAGTTGGAAGAAAGGTACGCAACGGTGGAGAATGATGTTAGCGTCGTGTGGTGCCGTGCGAAATTCCACAAAAACTTGTATGGGAAAGAGTTCGTGATCGAACGGATAATCAACCACTCAAATTCCTGCAGGAGAGCGCAGATTGAAACAGCAGGGTTCAGCGTTTGGGCCCCCAATTTTTGGGCATTGCAGCCCGACAGTACCGAGTGCAGTACAATTCCCGTCGACAGAATGTCGGAGCTGACTATTTAGTCGTGTATCTAGCAAGCAGCAACTCAGAGAAGTCAGTCATATCCAGGGTGCATTGTTGATAATAAGTTTTGATTCCAGTTATGTTGATTGGATATGGTTCATTCCCAGATGGCTATGGTTCATTTTTTTTTGTGTGAACCTTGTTTCATATTTTTCTATTGTGAGACTTGATTCATAGTGATGTAGTAAAAGCTTGGAGCATACAGTCCGCATGTGTAGTGATGCATTATTTGACAATAAGCGAGGATCGAAGATTCCTCATTGAAGTGTCATGGATAGCGAATCTCAAATTATAATTGTGCTTTTCAAAAGAATTGTGAGAAAGGGAGAGGATGGCCAAAACCGCAGGTAGGGAAATGCCATAAGTGCGCACAGAGGTCTGTATAGAAACTAGTTGAAATAACTCAAGAGCGCACGTCAATGATAAATCATGGAGTGGAAATCACAATTGTATATTTTGTAACTTATAAAACCGTTGGTTGTAAAGTATGTTCCAACTTTGCGCGTGTAGCGGTTGTCAGCAAATTCGGTTTGTTGTCCTTTTTGTACCGTTGTTTTTGAAACAATGCGGAGCATTGGCCTTTTGCAGGTGAAATGGCAAGACAAAAAAATGAACAAAACCTAACTTGGGGAAACAACTAACTTGGGGGGAACCAACCTAACTGGGGAGTCGCCAGTCCATTTGTCGACCTAAGTCCGAAACTCAAACATTCCTAGGCGTCAAGAGACGGGCCCATAGTCGGGTCTCCGCCAATTAAGCTTAGTGGAGAGGCTTCAGGAAACGGACTGTCCCGGCTATACCGGGCTAAGCAGCTTTGACCGACGCCTCATGTCTAGCGAGACGAGTCGCAGAGCCGAGGCTCAGCTCATCTAGCCCCTTAGTGAACCAACGTCATTGTTACTACTACTTTCTACTTACGTCGTGGTGCCTACCCAGATCCAGCTGGCCCCCCCCCAAAATTTTTTTAATTTTTTGTTTTTTAGATTGACCAGTGTCCACCACTGAGCCACAACCGCGCCAGTGAAGTAGGGGAAGGTAGTGTGTGTGGGGGTGAAATCTAGCTTAATCACTATAAAATGACCAATTGACCACCACAGAGAGTAAGGCGAGTAGACGGACTGTCATGATTTGAACGTCAATGGAATTAAGAGGGAGACAACTTCGGGATCAAGGGTAATAAATAACTGACCAATGGTACTGCCCTTGGACACGGGGTTAGAGGAAAAAGGAATGTGTGAGTGAGAGAGGAGGGAGGAAAAACGAACAGACAGAGAAGGCGAGAGGGAGGAAGCTCGGGAGAGTAAGCTCTCGCCTATAGGAAGGCCGGAGGAATGAGACGAACAGAGACAGAGAGATGAGAGTTTTAGTGTAGTCTCTGCTTAGCGAGGAAAAAGGCAGAGAGATGTAAGAGAGGAGAGACGGGGGAAGAACTAACAGAGAGAGGTGAGAGAGCGGTTCGGAGTGGAGCTCTGAAGGAGAGAAGGTCAGAGAGAGAGAGATATGAGTGAGAGAAGAGAACCAAGTTGGAGAGATTAGCATGAGATTAGTCTGCAAGGAAGGACTGAGAGAGATGTGGAGAGAGAAGAAAGAGTTTGCAATTTATAAGAGAAAAGA
>JAFLJL010004785.1:73239-119901 GCA_018398815.1 Conus ventricosus
GTTTAATGAAAAACCATCATATAGTTTTTATTTTGCAAGCTTTCAATGAGCTTCCTTGGAGAATTAAAGACGAAACTTCTGTTGTTACGTATGTGCTGGGATGCTGAGCAAAACATAACGCCTGGGGCTTGTTTTTTGTGGCATGAACGACCGAATTCACTTGCAAGACTACTATCTCCCGCCCGTACCAGAAACGGAAATAAAATTGTTACCAAGACCGCCGACCGAAATTAACAACAAATGGCGATGCGAGGCAGCAGCGTTCGATCTAGAAGTCTTCTACCGACATGACAAACAAAAGGAAGAAAACAAAAAAAAAAACAACGGCAACAACAACAACAACAACAACAACAACAACAATGACGTAGCTGTGTTAGAATATCGCTTGTGTAAGCAGCTGGGTAGAAATTATAAGTTTGCGAAAAGATATGCTTGGTGTGTGTGTGTGTGTGTGTGTGTGTGTGTGTGTGTGTGTGTGGGGTGGGTGTTGGTGTTGTGTGTGTGCCCGTGCGTGCGTGCCGCCTCCTTTGTGTGTGGTGTTTGTGTGTTGGTGTGTGTGTCTTTGTCTGTCTGTCTATCCGTCCGTCTGTCTTCTGGTGTCTGTGCCCGTGCCGTGCGTGCACCCTCCATCTGAGTGTGTGAGTGTGTGGGAGTGTGTGTGTAAATGAGGTGATTCGTATTGCATTGAGTCAGGTAATACAGAGACGTCAAGAACGAAAACGTAAGCCACTAGTCCCACTTGTAACCCTGTCAACGGACGTCCACCCACTAATCCAGTGGACGCAGCTTAGACATCCTTTTTTTTCTCCTCTCCAAACAGGGAAATCCTATTTTGGGCAAACAACCAAATCTCCTTAACTAACTACTTAGGCACTCCCAAGGCTGGTCGCACCCTGTTTGCAAACGGCATAAATTACGTTTATAACATCACCTCTGGTGTGAATTGTTGGGTTCGCTTCAAGCTTTCAACGGCTTAAAATTCCGTTTTAAATACATCATCCTCTGTGTGTGGTGTGATGTGATCGCTCCTGCTTTTACAAAACGGCTTAAATTACATTTATATTCTATACACCATCACTGTGTGAGGAATTTTGCTTGGATTTTTTGGTATGCGTGTCCTGCAAAAAGAAAAACGAGAGCAAAGCATATAAATGTACTCCCAGTTTGATGTAAAAATTTGTATGTAAGAGAAAAAAAAAGAAAAATGTTGCTCACCTCCCGGGAATAGAAACACCCTTTCTCACGTGTGACAGGCACGGATAACTAACCACTATACTACTGAGAGCTGATCAGTTATGGTTCCACATAAAATATAAACCGTTATTGCAAGAAGGGAGACAATTTCCAGTTAGTGGAAGAAAAAATCTCGACAGCGCGGTGGTTATTTCCCTTATCGACTTGATTTTTTTTAATGTAACAATTGTATAGCCGTTAGTAACGAGCTATTCAGGTAAAATAAAACATCGGGCATCATCCCTGAACCATAATGAACATACATACCAATTTTCAGAAAGATCGGCGTAGAATTTTGTCTGGAGCAAGTGAACACATGTTAGACCACGACAGACAGACAGACACACAGACAGCATTTCTTGTTCCAATGTAAAGTACAAAAAAAACGTTTTTACATGAAATAAATTGATATCTGCTGCTGCTGAATTGAATGGATTATGTTGTTGTAAGGTTACGAAGGTCTGAGGGTTTGAAACTGCACTGAAGACAAGTCTCTGCCTCAGATGACTCACAGTCCTAGTTGCATTTAAATGAACGAGAGCGTTCCGCAGGTGACCTGTTTCGCTTGGCCTGGGTTGAGGTTTTGTAGCCTGCCATGTTGTCTCCTGACTTCAGTGAACAGCCATTGCCATGTGCCTAGTTTACACAAGCAGGTCATGACAATAGCCATTGCCACGTGGGCTGCTTTTACACAAGCGTCAGTGATCACCATTGCAGTGTTCTGTACAGTCTATCATGACTAGCAATTGTTCTACGCAAGCCCATCAGTAACATAGGCTAAAGCCCTCTTGGTCGTGTTTCTACACAAGCATCAAGTCACATAAGTCATTGCATTCTTGGCTGTGCATGTCCACATAAGAGGTTAGGGGCACAACCATTGCCATGACTTTGGGTCCAGATTGGGTACACACCGACAGTCGTGGATGACACATAATAACTAATAGATGCGGTCATACATTTTTGAAAATCCCTTGAAGTTAAAGATCTATGACGATTGTTCAGATACGTTCAATTCCATGGAGTAAATGCTCTGACATCCATTTACACTAAAGAGAACTGGGGTTGTGGTTTTGCATTCTGGGAGTGAACAAAAGATCAAGGGACTCCGGTCAGACATGCAGCAAGCGAATATATACTCTTTAGTTACCAGCCTAATTTGTGTTTTATATATGTTTTTTTTTAACTTAAGGCTACTAATCGATAAATAACGAAATCCACATGCTGATTCAGCTTTTTTGTGTTTTTTTTCGTTTAAAATTCCTTGTCATCTTTCGATTCAAACAAGACGAATGTTGTGTTTTGACCAGATGCACAAAAATGGCATTTTTGATCCACATAAGTGGACTAAACACTACATACATTGAAGATAAAGGGGTGGATGGAGAGAAAAGGGGAGGGATAGAGCCGATGAAGATCTTTTGTTCGTGATCGAGAGTAATCATTTCTTATTTGACTGACTTTGACTTGTTTTCTCGGGTCGGTCATCTGTGCTCTTCAGGAAGCATGGGTAGGGACCGTGATGCCTAGAACCACGTCCTGGCAAAGTCAGCATAGAAAGCATCAACAACCACATGCATGAATGGGCAACTCCACCCCACCCCAACCCCTCTCCCACCCTTCTGTATTTCACCTCTTTCTCGAAAGCTAGCACTGCTTCTATTTCCTATATGACGACAAAATTCATTTGCATAAGAAAACGGTTTTTATAGGTGGGGGGGGGTTGGTGGTGTTTGTTTTGCGGGCCACATCGTATTAATTATTAAAAAAACAGCAATTTATCATGTTTTCAGTATTTAATTGGCTTACTTTGTCTGGCTGCTCTAGACAGAGTAACATTGAGGACCACAACACCCTCCATCCTGTACCGAATGTTCGGCTGTCAGCCTAGTGTTACAATAGCATACTTGCTTGGTTATCACGATGATGGGTTTATATTACCTTCTACTCCTTCTATTTCTACTGTTTTCTGCTTACTCACCTGCCGGTGTCGCGGAAAATAACACTGCGGGAAAAAAACACTACAGAGTGTTCTTTTCTAGGAAGATTACCACTCCTTCACCAGGAAAAAATGACTACGGGGGCCCAGGACATTAACAACTACCGCCAGGAAAAAAAAGACTGCTCTAGTTTTCTCTCATAATTCTTTTAAATCTTCCATATTAAAGTTCTTTTAAAAACCTTTAAGAGCACGATTTAACACTCGCATGAAACAACCCTTCTAAGTGCCTACCAGAGGTCAAACAAATAAATTTTCTCTTGCTTCAGCTCTGCCAAAATAACACGACCCCTTCCGAGATGCAGTGTTTTCTTTCCAAGGAAAAAAAAACACTCCCAGGTGTTTTTTTTTTTCCCCTGGAAGTCTTTTTTTACCTCCTTACAATCCGGCGCCATCGATCACCTTCCCCAACCCACCCACCACCCACACATCGGGGCGGTCCCATCCTCCCCTCCGCCACCGTCCCCATCTCGCCGTGACGTCCTTTGTTTTGCGTCCCTACATTGGTGAAGACGGCGCCAGGCCCTGATAGACCCGGAACATGGCTATGACACAACAGGCACATGAGCACGCCTCCCACCCCACCCCTCCTCCCTCTTTGGTCCCCCCCTCCCCCCCCCCCCCCACTCCCCTCGCCGTCGCCCTACATCACTCACTTTCCTCACACCACATGCTCCCCGCTTCCTCGTTTTCTCTGTCTCCCCTTACTCCCTATCACCCCGCCCCCCTCCGCCCCACCCCCTCCTCCCGCTTTGTGTCCCCCCCCCCCCAACTCCCCCGGCGCCCTTTCACACTCACTTCCTCACCCAACATACTCCCCATAGAACTATAATATGCCGCTTCTGGCTCACCCGCTCTCTCCCCGGCCTTGGCCGGTCCGAGCGGCCGGACTCCAAAATCGGCATATTACAGTTCCTACTAAGCATGACTTCAATTTCCAACCTAAAAATAACGACCGCGTAAACAAACATGCATACTGTGTTGGTTTATCGTTTTCAATACTAATTTTACAAAGACATTTTAGATTTCAGGTTTTTGTTTAATCTATGTTTTTTCCCTGATCGATTTCAAAACATGCATTTTTCACGCAAACAATTCATCAAATGCGTCTCTGGTCTTCAGGTGAAATAAACTACAGTCTTTAACTGTTTCCTCCCCCTAAAGTCTTATTAAAAACTGAGTTTATATGTTTTGACATAAAATCCACAACACTTATCCCACAATGTTCTTCCACTGAAAGCTAGTGTAATACACACGCACACATGCACACACACAATGCGCAGAAGTGAAACATACCTCCCCGCATGCCGCGCAGGGAATTCAATGACTTGCAAAAGCCTATTAAATGGAAAGAAACTCATATCACAGCAATCACACATACTCAGTAGAAACTTGATTCTCCTGGGCATGCGGTTTCGGTGCGTTGACTCTAATGCCGGCATTTCCTACGTTCTCATAGGTGCAGATATATGATAGCGATCGATTCTATTGACTGCAGATCTGATATAGCTGAGAAAATTCTATAGTGCTGAAAGAATTATGCTCATCTTTCCCGCCTGAGGTAAAACAGATATAGACATGTTGTCTTTACATTCCACCTATCATAATTCAAGATATAATCAGTGATAGTAAAAAGGACGTCCACATCCGCCAGCACTTTAGTGGTTTGTTTGACAACGGGCCTTGAGTTATCTCGTCATTTGGGCCGAGGTTAACCCTACCTTATTCACCTCAACTCCACTGGTAGCAGGCGTAGTAACAAGTACAACTGCAATCAGTGGCCGCCGCGTGCCCAGCCGCCCGCCGCGCGAGCTGCGATACACCAGCCCGTGTTTCACAGACTTGTGACAGTCTTATTGATACGCCTGAGCTGATGTTTTGTTGTGATCTATGCAAGTGTGATGATGTATACAAGCATTATTGCGGCAATCCAAAGCACACATATTGGTGATGAGAAGAATGTATGTCTCTGAAGAAAAACTGTTTTAGAAAGATCCTGAATTGTAAAATCTATTGAAGAACATATTAAATTTCACTCGAACATTTAACATACAGAAAGAAGTTGAAAACTCTTTCATCACCAAGGAGAACCAAGTGCAGCTGGATATGAAGCCTGTACAAAAAGAATCTGCCCAAAAAACACAGCATTTTATCATTTCTTTCCGAAGCAAAAAAATCACCACGGCGCTTCAAAACAACTTGACAAATGAAAGGAAAAGATCTGTTGAAATGAACTTGAAACCCATGTATTCAAGACAGGATAAGATGGCTGAGACATTCCGGTTGTACAATGATTTCTACAAAGGAGCTTGTGGCAATCAAAAACACCGTAAAAAATTCTGGAAAAATAATTAATCAAAACAATCTGCTCTCTTATGATTATGATTGTTATGGAATGTGGATGTTGAAACTTGGTATGTGTCTTGACCAACTGATTTTCAACACTTTGTTTATGAGAACTGGGGCATCACGCGTCTTGGGGGTATAAACTTAAGAGAAGTGGCTATAGTTTTCAACCTGTACGCCACCCTTCAACCACTGGACCTCACAATAACAACAGCTGTAAATTTATATCCAAATCTACAATCAGCACTGCAAGTTTTTTTCCAACAGTAACGCCTACAAGTGGCCAAAGTTAAAGTAAGTGGTTTTTTCCTGCACTTGTTCTAGAATAGTCTAGAAATAGAAGTGAGAATTATTTAAGCTGCACTTGAGGGAGTGTTCTTTAATTAAGTCTTAATAAGTTCTTGATTAAGTCGCCTTAAGTCACCTAAGTTCTTATTTAAGTTTTTTTAATCGAAGTTGGCTGAAAAGTACTTTAATTAAGTTCTTTAAATTAAGTTCTTAATTAATTACCCCAAGTTCATTAATCAAGTTTTACTCAAGTTCTTATTCAAGTTATCTTATAATTAGTCTAAAAAAAAATACAATCCTATGTTTTAAATCTTAAATAGTAGAAGTCTAATAAAGTACACACAGGGTGACGCCTCAAAAAACACGTCATCGTCAGGAATGACTTGTCTCAGCGTCCTCTAGCGCGAAATGGTCCAGCATAGATCTTAATGAAGTTCTTACAATCCTATGCAACCGCATTGATTACAATACTGGTCAATGGACTGACTTTTATAGACTCCATGTCTTAATTATAGACTTCATCATTTATAATACGCCATGTTCTATTTTTATCAAAAAAATTTAAATTTAAGTTTCTTAAAAAAATATTATTGCAATTGAAATGGATCAAATTATCTTTGTTATTGGCGGTGCTGCGTGGCTGATTGTGTTCGGCTTCTGTAATTAGCTGTGGAGATTTTTGGGCTCATGTTTTTGAGCGTTGTTTATATATTTTATAACCGTAATAACCGCCCCCAGCCGCAGCAAGAGCACCAAAAAAGACAACAGTTTTTTAGTTCATATTCATTGGGAAGAAAACTTAAGCGCTGTAGGTCTTGAATCATATGGAGTTTTTATAGCTGGCAAGAATCAACTGGTGGCGTTGGAGCGGCGTTATGTTTTCATGAAGATTTATATACTTGTTATTGTAAACTGTAATTTTTTTTGTTTGTTCCACTCCGCTAATTTTTTTCCTGCCGCAAGCTCCAGGATGAGGTTGTTTTCGTGACCACTTTCACCTGATGCAGTGTTTTCTGATTATCAGCGTTTCCTGATTCTGCTGTTTTCTGGCTCCGGTCATTTAAGGGAAATAAAATCGTATATTGATTAAAAGTAATTAATCCATTATAGCGGCGACACCAATGTTCCAAATCTGTAGTATAAATCACAATCCTAGAGACTCTAATGACTTTGTGTTAAAACTGATCTTGCGTAAAACATACGTAAGTGGATATCGGTTGTATCGATCAATGGGGGCAAAATCTATCCTGACTAGTTAGTGTACAAAACTAAGAACCGTTTTGTCCTACACTTTTACCATTCTTGATCCATGTTGCGCTTCATACCTGTTGTGATTCTTTATAATGGTCTTGTGGCGACATCAGTTGAATCTGTCTACGCAGAATTTCAGTTCCGAGGAACTGTTTTTTGCTTTTCACCTGCTGCCAAAGAATATACAGTCATTCCTTTTTGGGCATAATAGCTTGGTCATCAACTTTTTCATTTTGTAACCACAAGTTCGCAAGGAATGTTTAGCAGATCGTCGCTGTTCATGTTTTATTACTAAATATAGATTATTTTATTTTTTAAAATGAGCCTGCAAAAACTGTTGCCAACCTTGTATACCAATTCTGCTGTTATTGAGGTCTAAGTAAAGGAACCACAATGCTTGGTAAAAGCTTGTTTAGAATTAAACCAGCAGATCTTGGCAAACAAGACTGTTGAGGATTGAGCAAAGCAAATTGCTATCATTGCAGCTTCATTCGCTACGAAAGATTTTCTAAGTCAAGCAAGGAATAATTCCAGACAGTATAAATAAGTAAATAAAAAATACATTTAAAAAATGGCTTCACATACGTAATGTTGATAGGAGGCGCTGTTGTGAATGCGCTTGCTTTTAGAGCGGAAGTAATTACTGCGTTAGTAAACTAAAACGACGGACGACGCGAGAGTAAAAAAGACAAAACAAAGCTGTGGAGCAACGAGCCGCAGCACAAGAACACTCTGAAAAAGCAAGAAGTGAGCAGTTAATTAATATTAATACCACACGTAAAAAACGGGCATGCACTTACACATTTAAAGAAGATGTTGATCAAAGCAATAAAATAGTATTATCAAGTAACGGGCAAACCAATTGAAACATTGCCCCCACACCAAAATGCAGCGACTTATCACCCAATCCTGAAAAACAAAAGAAGGGCAAGAAAATCGCGTTTATTGTTGTTGGTATGACCGTCCTGTATTTTTTGTTGCGCATAAAATTGGCTGAAAAAAAATGGACAAAATCTATTATTCGCCAAAGGATATTGAAGGGAATCACCGCAATAAAAAAGCTAAGCCAAGCAGCTGAGATCAGTGAACCAACACAAAAAAGTGGGATCGAAACAAGCGATTTGCAAATTTTATTTACCTGCGCCTAGACGAATACAGAGACCACATTTGTCAATAAACTCCAAAACGACACCCATCAATGGATCTTCTATATTTACCTCCGATACGATTAGACGAAAAAGATTTAAGTACGCACACACAGTCATTGACATAGCTTCAAGATAAAAAGATGTCCGGAAACCGTTAACACAAAAGAGTTGCCTTCTGCTGTTCTTGTTGACCATACAACTATATACCCTACGAGCCCCTTATCTTATCCTCACCATAGATTCAAAGTCGATATGGAAAAGAATTTAAAGGTCAAGTGAATCAATTATTGTTAAAACATAGAGTTACCATATAGAAGGAGGTCCATTCCTGGAGTTCACAGATCACAGGTTAGTTGAAAACTTTAACAAACAGTTAGCTGAAAGACTTTCTCCTACCAGTATCACCGAAGCTTATTAACAATTCTCGCAACAAGAATGGTTAGAAGACTGCCCTCAGTTATGCGCGCAATGAATAAATGAAGAATTTAAATGGCAAAAACCAGTACAAAGCAATCAAAAAACAAACAATAAAATGTTGTTGAAGACGCTAGCACAACCAGCAAACTATACCGTTTGGTTAAAAAGTAAGGTACCTTTATTTTACCGGTGGAAGCAGAAGGGGAACACTCAGCATTAAGCAACAGATCCGGTTTGGAGAGTTTGATCCATATGACATAAAAAGAATTGTAAAAAATGAATCCGCCCCGTGTATTATTTACGAGAACTGACACAAACAAAAAGACCAGCCCCTCAAAGATCTTTTGTGAATGAAGAACTTCAGATAAACCCACCAACCACAGTCCGCTTTAATTAAATGTTACGTAAATATCTTTGAGTTTAAAATGAGGAAGCTCAGAGGAGTGCAGACGAAACAAGAATGGTAAAGGACGAGACCTTGAAAATGATACGGAAATCATTTGATGAGACGTCATTCTATTAGGTAACATTTGTGAAGATTAATCAATGCATGCTAAAGTCAACCAGATCACCTGCAACTCAAACCCCCAAATTGGAAAAAGAATATCTGGAAATAATAAAAAAAATTCGAACGCATCAAGCAAACATGAGAAAAGATTTAAATGGAATTGGATGAAGCTATGAATGATCTTATAACAAAAGTAGATGAAAAATATAAACCGAAGAATGTATTCAATTAATCAGCCCCCAGTGCCCTATTGCATATGAAAACTCTGGATGAACAAACACCCGTTTTGTGTTGTTCAATCTACGCATTCTTTGTTACAACAGTTGTTTTTGATCTCATGTAATAGATCGTAGATTGACGTTTTTGTCATGACGAAAAAGTCTTATTGCCAAACAAACTCTTCGTTTGTAGTTGTCATTTGATAAAGCTCGACTGCACAATCACTGCGGGATATTCCCCCTTTGCTATCTAATGGTTTTCTCCTGGCAAGAAATACTGTACATTTTCGAACCTAAGCCCCACATACTCCTTGATCACCTTTCCAGATAATTCATCCTTCATCTTTCCAAAAAAACCTTCTTGTTATAATTGAATGCAAGGCGAATCTTTAGGGTTATCGATGTGTCCATACCAGCCTGCCATGTCGTTTCGCTTACTTCGATATTCCATGTCTTTTATCATGTTTCAGTAGGATATCTATAACAAAACAATAGTGTATCTGTGTAAAGAAACTCTGGACTCTGGAATAAAAGGGGTTTTAAAGTAGTCATAAAGAAACACTAACATTAAAAGCTTTGATCATTTCTAAAACGGTAAACCCAATAAAAACAGGTTTTGATCTAATTTGACTTTCTTTTTTTTCATCATTAGGCCAAAAAGGTGATACATGAAATCTGCTAAAGTCCTGATAATTAGTTTTGAAGTCAGCTTAATTGCTTCGTTTTGGGGGGGGGTGGGGATGGGTGAACTAATCTAACATCTTTGCGCTATGTTGCTGATCTCCATAGTCTTTTCCAAAACAGCTGTGTTCATCAGCTTGAAAAGGTCTTTTTCTGAGCATCTGTGGATTTAGTTCCTGAGATCATGTTCTTCATAGATATGGTTTTCATGAACTGTTCTGAACCAAGGCAATTATACGATGAACAGCTGTCAACTTCAAACCATGTCTTAAATACATTGTATAAGTCTGTAAAGACAGACATAATTTTTTTGCCGCCGAAGATTATAGGCACTAGTTTAGGCGGCTCGCTTCTTGGATTCATCTTTAGACTTTCTGCTGCTAATGGATAGTCATTATAGCAGGTCATGAGATCATGAAGTATTCTAAAGTCAACTTCTAGAATGTATCCACGCTTGTTGATCAGCGCCAAACATACCCAACCACTTTTAATGCTTTTTTTGAAATAAGTTTCGGATTGTCTCTGTGTACAATTTAAAGTTGCGTATGGAAAGGAATGCGCCATATGCCCCTCCATAAAGATTGTTTGCATCTAAATACAATGAGGCTAGATTAAGACCTTTTACTTTGGAACCTAGTCGATCCAAGTATTTGTTGTTGCTTTACAGTAATGATTCGACGCCATAACTAATTCCTCCACGCAATCCGTTTTCAATCATCTGAAAGCATTGTACATCTGACAACAATCAATCTGTTACTCCAGTAAACTTTAAGAAAGCGTCCAGCTCATCCTGCGGGCGCAGAAAATTGTAATGCGCAGGATCCATGCTATAATTGTTTCACAATGCAGGTCTTTCTGTAATTTTCAAGACGGTCCGCCAAAAAACATACATCAGCCATCAAGTATGAGTCATGATTAGTCTCCCAACGTTTTACAATCTAACTTCTGCCACGCTTCTTGAGCATTGCTGTACATCATAATCACTTATGTCCTTTCCTCTGAAGACAAGAAGAACGCGCCTTTAGGTGGAAGTGTATCTTCGCAAACCTTTCCCACTGTTCCATGTATCATAAGGGTAAATCACCCTTTCTAACGAGAGATGAGTCAAAAATATCTTTTCTTTTCTTCCGTTATTGGGCAGGACTTAAAGGACATAGCTAGTTCTCTAATGATGCCCATTATTGCTGCATAGAGTCATAAAAAGACATGTATTATATAGGAAACACATCAAATACATTATCGATGACTGTGCAATGCCTGACACCCTGAAGGCGTTGGTTTCTGCTCGCAATATAAGATGAGAGTCGTAACCTCGCAAGTGTGAAATAAGATGGCAGCTTCCATGTCTTTGGTCAAACTTTAGTTGAAGATTGCATTTGATTAGCGCCTCTCCTCTGAACTTTCCACTAATGAGATCATGGTCTCTACTGTCGGATTTGTTTCCTCACCTGAGTTCTAAACCACCAAATCCAACAATGTGTGGCTGATCATACTGTTGTTTGGTCTTCAGGAGTCATTATGATTTCAGATAATTCAGATTATTAGAACATCATTACGCACTTGCTGCTTGCGCTGTAAAAATCTTCTATCCCGCATCAGTCCTCTGTATAATTCTGGTGTTGAATGAGTCGCCATCCGACCTACAATAATGAAGGCACATGAACAAATCTGATGATTACTCATGTAAGAACAGTTTTTTTCGAAGTTTTTGTGGCGCTGGCCCTTCATAAGGAACGAATGAGTGATTCGAAGTCTGCGTAAACTACGTAAAGTAGAATTTTGCACCGTTTCCATTCTTACAACTAACTTTACTGCTTCTGGGGCGTAATTAGTTCTGTATTACATCAACCGGGGCTACTACAATGTTTCTAGTTCGCCGCTTGCGCTTGAGCAGATGGAATGATCTTGTTAAACATTTCTGCATGGGCAGAATTCTTGTTTATGGTATGCTTTGCAGTATCCGCAATAAATCTACTCAATGTTACGTATCAATGTTAATGCGGTACCCCCGCTGGTGAAAACATCAGTAGTAATCACATGATTTTTGTCTGGATCACCTATTGTTGGGCTGATCTGGACAACATTAAGGGTAGTAGATGTTGTTTCCTCATCCCATGAGTATACATTAACAGTTATTGGTTTGTTTGTCTTCAAACTGATCAATGGAATCCACGCTAAACAGGAAAGGACAACCCCACAAAAGTTAAGATCATTGATGTAAGGGTGATAGTTATACCACTCACTGTGCGTTGGGCGTTGCTGATGGGGCAGCCTTGCGAGAACACATCCCACATAAAATCATTTGTTGTCAGAATAATTCTTTATGATAGAACTGCTTTTTTTTGCAACTAATCTGGATGTATGGAAATGTAAGATTTGCTACAATCGCTCATACTTAGCCTGTTTTACTCTAACTCTAGGACTTCGCCCTCTGGCTGACCAACCAGAGCCTCCTCATTTTAGCTTTCTTTCGCCGGCCACATCAAACTGTGTAAGCATTGGAGACCTGCGCCAACCCAGTGTTAAGTCAATATGAGAAAGAATATCTGTTGTTTAGTTGGAGACCCAAACTTCTAGATTTTCTTCAATTATTGTACCATAGTCGATTAAACCGCTAACATTACTTAACGAGGCGGGTCTATTGTTAGTTTACCTCGGAACTTGAGAAATACATGTACAACCTTGCCTTACGTTTTGCTGGATTAATGACTTCTAAATCTATATCATTCAGTGCCCTTGATAATTCATCTGCATGCTTCAAAAACTTCCTCTGGACTCTTCATATAGCTTATCCATGTTGAGTTTCTTTCTCACTCAAAATATTTATTAGAATAAAAAAAAAAAAATTAATCCAATCAATATCAACGTCTTTTTATGCTTGACGCATATACTTAAAGTATAAACACCCTTTGGCGTTGTAATGTGAGCTGTTAGAACAAGTTTAATGTTTATCGTTTTCTTTTTTTTTAAACTTCCTTTTTAACTGCTCGGGGTCTGGCTGATGAGAAAAACTCTTGTCCTCGCATTTCTTTGAAATCAAACTTTTGTCTGTTGTATTCATCAAAATCGGGCGCTGTAAACGACTAAATTCTTCATCCGTGATGTTTTGAGTCAGCTTAGAGCGATTATTTATTATCAGCTTGAAGGAACTAAGTTTTTAGCTGTATATTAGTTGAACCATAGCCATGGGGGGGTGTGATTGGAGTTTTTAGTTTTTATTTTTTTTGCTAGCACAGCACCTACGGCTAATGAAGCACAGGCCACGAGGAAAAGACAAACCGCCTAAGGTAAAGCTGCGGGTGCGCTATGCCTGCTGCTAAGAGACCAACACTCGTGTCCTGCTGAATGCAGCGCTTATAGTCGATGCTCCAATATATAACATATGTAAACTAGCATTAAAGGCAGCGAATACCTCGTTTGGTTGTTGCTGTATATTGGAAAGTGTCCTGCTCAAGTACTGCTGCATTTGAGTAATGTTTGTTATCTGAAAGTTTTATGCTAGGTTTTTCTACTATCCCACTTTGGCTGACCTCTGTAGGTACTTTTGGATAATGCGTAACAGACATGCTTTTTTAAAATAACAAATAATTAAGTATGTATATTTTCTAATCTGTTTATCTTGAATATTTAGCTGCGCATCATATATTAAAAACAAATACACATTAAGTGGTTATCGAACTCTTTTTCTTTATCTATTTGAATGTTTATTATAACTCTGACAGTTTTTACCCGCTTTCATGTAAACTAGATTATCCTCCGTTGAAACCTTAGGTCAAATCCTATAAACCGTATTTCGTTTGTTAATAATGATGCAAGTGCTAACAACTGTGAAGAAGTAGATCTATAGACACAAGGTCACACAAGTTGGATTTCTACACCTCCCCCTCCAAACAATTTTCTTATATTATCGTCAAAATTCTGATAAGGTTTAAGCCCGCGAGCGTAAGAATTTGGTTAGGACGTGAGTACCACAATTGTACATTGCACTTTTGATATTTAGGATTAACAAAATTTTCGTTTGTCTTTCGAATGGTCCCCCTTCATCTTCGGCACAGCAATAAAATACCTTTAAGCGATCTTGCTGTGGCACTAAAACTAAATTCCATATAGTGTCCTTCCTGCCCTGCTTTTAGGATATTTAGAATGAAGAATCACTCTTTCGTAAATATATTGCTACTTTTGACTGATATGTTGCTCAATAAGCCATTGCTAAATTAGGAGTTGGCTAACACGTCAAACTCTAACGCGAGTCAGAAATGCTTGTAACTTTGCTTCGGTGTCGTTGATCTAATAACAACGTTTGTTAGTCATTAAAAGTTAGTCAATATGACAATCTGTCATTTTATGCTCCTTGAAAAGAAAGAGCATGGCGCTTTTAAACAACTCAAAATCTAGGGGTATGAAAAGCGATTTTCATCTCATAACTATACGGCTACAAAACCTTTTACGTCTTTAGCATCTGCGGCGCCTATACCTATGTATTTAGTGCTCTTTCATTTTCGATTCCTTGAAACGCAAGATCAGCTCTTTCGCTCCCGGTTACCATAGAATCAGAAAGGTTAAAAATAATGTTCTGCATTGTGTAAAGAAAAATTTTCTTGCCCCTCAGTTTTATAGAAATTTTCCTTAACGATTGCCCCCTCCCCAGAATTCAGGACAACTTCCTGATATGGGTCGTTTCAGATGTAGTTCTGATTTGAAAGTAATGACGCGCAGAGCCTGGCACAATCATCTTCATCTGCTCCTAGGTCCCTGGGGAAAGTGGGGGGGGACAGTAAGATTTGTTCTAATCAATAGTAGATGGATTATTTGGAACAGTAATATTCCGCCTATTTCCCTTCACGCCAAGGCTCCATTCAGTCTTCTATTACGGGTCAAGAATCGAGCCATATGTTTGGACATATTTATGAAGCAAAATTAAAAGTTTATTCTTAAAGAAACATGGCGGCATTGAAGGTGAAAAGATTATGATGTTTTTTGATCCTGGAGACGACAAGAGTGGAAATGAACACAGCATCGCTCAATCGACCTCAATGCGGCGATGAATTAACAGAACGTACGGTCGATGCATTTTACTAAAGTTTAGGCATAGAACCCCCGATTTATAGACCCTAATGATTTGACTAAAAAGATGATGGCCATTTGTTTGTAAGAAGCGACCAAGGACAACGCGTTCAGGCTTACAACTAAACGAGACCCCTTAAAGTTTTATGCCATAGGTACAATTAGACAAAGACTCCCTGCGAGCGTACAAAATCGCCATGGCATGCTAAACCAAAATAGAAAGGGATGCAGTTTGCTAAACATCAAAACACACTGCAAGACATCCAACAGCTAACCAAATACAAAACATGGAACAGAAGATTAAGTTCAAACAACGGGTGAATTAATCGAAGCATAAACTAACCCGTTTTTCAGAAGAAACAGCATTAAAAACAATTAATGATTCCCCATTGCCTATGCGAAAAATAGCGGCCCTTGATCCTGCTTTGAGAAGCATCAGAGGCGAATTAACAAACAATTTAGCAAAACTAGTTGGAAGTAGCAAGAGCATAAAAAAAGAGAAAAGAAAAACTCGTTGAGGCTGATGACGGCCAACTTAGGGCCTGATATTAAAGAAAGAATAACCCAAAGACTAAAAGATCTTGAACAAGAGAGAATCACAAACTAAAGCGTTGTCTACATAACCGAGAACAAATTGCGAACTCAGCGAGCAGAATAAGAGAAACTAACCAAAATTGTATATGACGACACAACACTAGCAGAACGATCCGAACAAACACAGTTTAGAAGCAAAGGTGCACATAAAGCAAGCCGTTTAAACGGCCATAGGAATTGCAAATTAAAGTACACTGGTGATGCCTATTACAGGCGCGGTGTCAAAGTTCAGTGCTTCCCCGCATCGCCTCCACCTGATAAATCATGGTCAAAAAAACAGCTTGATCACTTTGCGGGTTTATTAAAAAAATTAGCCGGTAAAGCCGAGAAGCCTTAACCAGGTATATTAGGGGTAGTCTATAGCTGGATTTTGTCTACTGCAGCAAAGTAGTTGGCTTTAAGGCTGAGCACTTATGACATTAGTTTCTCCAATAGTTGGGATTAATTTGTTAGTAACATAAAGACCAAGTAATCCCAGCCAGTTAACCACGAACAAGTGCTGTCTTTCAATTCATGGTCGTATTTTTTTTTTGACTTCATCAACACCTTCCGGGCTTGGGCCTCGGGATTGATGACTTATACTTGGGTGTTTGTTACTGCTTGCAATATTAAAGGCTCAGAATTTATTCGTTTTTTCCGACGCTTTTGTTCATTGCCTGCCACAAGAATTTCGTGATTGTAGTTTATATTATTGTGCCTATCTGAGTCTGAGGTCCGAAGGCGGCATGTATAAAACCATGCCAACAGCAAAATCTACATTTCGATCCTTTGCGGATTGTAAAACATTTAGGTACCATTTAAATACTTGACGTAATCCACTGTAGAATTAAATGGCGTCCTCAAAATTTAGCTAAGTATTGTTTTTTGTGCATCAAAACCAGTAGAAGATCGTTATGCTCGACCTTGTCTGTGCTTGCGAACCTAGCAAACACCAAACGTAAGTATTAAAAAACGAACAGATTCGTATTATTCGTACTATTCCTGCTTTGGTTAGGCCCCTTAGAAGTGTCTAAGAATAAATGTTGTCCCATGCGGATTTAAAGCACTTGCCTCTATGGACCCTAGTGAACAGCTGTGCCTGAAGAGAAAGATGTGTAAGGAGGATATCCAGTCATACTTATACTTTCTGTGCACGCCCCAAAAATAAGGGGTGCCCTAACCATGATTAAGATCCCACTTTTGTCTAAAGTCTACCTTAACATAATATATGAATTCGTTTACAGATCCTTTCAAAAGCCTTCATGTTCAATTCTGTTGCAAATGGATTAAACCGGTTTGTCATTTGGTAATGGTGCATGCAGTTCTGTCAAAATACGTCTGAAGGTTGTAATAAAAAAGAAATCCTATATACGGACCTCACAAAGATCAGGTGATTTAAATGATCACGTAACGACACTCCCCACCCAGTTGATGCACAAACCACAGCAAAGTTTAACTGGTTCTGATAAAACTGCATCGATAGACAGGAACCACATGGGGGGGGGGGGGGGGGGGGGGGGGGTGGGGGGGGGGGGGACTTTCGCGATGTAGTCTTTTTAATAGGGGGGTTAAGATAGGGCGCGTGCACCAATGGAGAACTCAACCTTTTTATGAAAATGTCAGTCTGCACAGAAAATTCAAGAGTATCAGTTTTATTATTTTTAAGATTGGAGTGCGGCCCAACAGAATATTTTTGGCATTAGTATATTGAATGCCACTCATTTTTAATTCGTTTAAAAAAAATGTTTGATAACAATAACGAACACAAGACCGTCCTTCGTTTTTAGAACAAGCTAAGATAACAATTGCGGAACCAAAATGGTCGCACATCATGATATTTTTTTACAAAGTTGTATGGTTTTAAATATAACTGAATCCGACTAATAATACGATTCTTAAAAGTTGACAAATCAGGGGCCAAAAGTTATCCATTAACAATACCTAAGTTATTACGGGTTTGCACACTAAAAGAAGGCAATAGTAACTTTGACATTACTCTCCAAAACTTAACAATGCGAATCTAAAAACAATGTTGACCTTCAACCTGAAAGAAGAAGAAGTATGGTTACATTTTGATGAGAGGCTAGCTAAAAATGTTAGGTTTTACAACTGCCAATCAAAGCCGTCATAGTTTTGAAGTTACACCAAACAAAACTACTTAATCAGGGAGAAATCCGCACGATTTGCATTAATCATGTACTCAATGTTCATTTAGATGATCTAGGCACTGATGAAAACTATATATGAAGGAAGGCCCTCAACAGTTTAAGAGCTCTTCCGTCCGGGAAAGCTGCAATATGCTATTATGAAATTATACAATATCCCTAATTTTACATTTAAAAGATTAGTTTGTGGGAGGGTCAGATCATTTAATATAAAGAGTCACAGACAAAACAGGTAAAATCGTGAAATGTGATAAAGCAAAGGGGGACATCGCATTAGGAACAGACCGGGTTTGAGTGTTTGTCCTATGAAATAAAAAGAATTGTAAAAATGAATCCGCCCGATTGTATATTACGAGAAACTGACACAACAAAACGACCAGCCCCTCAAAGATCTTTTGTGAAGGAAGAACTACAGATAATCCCACCAGACACAGTTCCGCTTTAATTAATTTACGTAAATATATTTGAGTTTAAAATGAAGCTCAGAAGGAAGTGCAGAACGAAACAAGAATGGTAAAGGAAGAGACCTTGAAAATGATAGGGGAATCATTTGATGAGTGTAATGCTATAGGGTAACATTTGTGAAGATTAATCAATGCATGCTAAATCATCCAGATCACCTGCAACTCAAACCCCCAAATTGGGAAAAAGAATATCTTGAAATAATAAAAAAAATTCGAACGCATCAAGCAAACATGAGAAAAGATTTAAATGAATTGGATGAAGCTATGATTGATCTTATAACAAAAGTTGATGAAAAATATAAACCCGAAGAATGTATACAATTATGCAGCCCTCCAGTGCCCTATTGCATATGAAAACTCTGGATTAACAAATACCGTTTTTGTTTTGTTCTATCTAATGACTTCTTTGTTACAACAGTTGTGTTGATCTCATGTAGATTAGATCGCAGTTTTACGTTGTCATGACGAAAAGTTCTTATTGCCAAACAACGCTTCTTTGTAGTTGTCATGTGATATGTTGACTGCACAACACTGCGAGATATTCCTTTTGCTTTCTTAATGATTTTCTCCTGGCTCGAAATACTGTACATTTTCGACCTTAAACCAATAAACTCCTTAATCACCCTTTCCTGATAATTCATCCTTCATCTTTCCTAAAACCTTTTTGTAATTGAATGTCAAAGGCGAATCTTTAGGGTAATCGGATGTGTCGTACCAATCCTGCATGTCCTTTAGCCACTTCGGTTTCCATGTCTTTATAGATGTCTTCAGTAGGGATATCTATAACAAAACTTCTGTATCTGTGTAAAGCACTCTGGACTCTGGATACAAGGGTTTAAAGTAGTCATAAAGAAATTCTAACATCAAAAGCTTTGATAATTCTAAAACGGTAAACCCAATAAAAACGGGTTTGTCTAATTTGACTTTCTTTTTTTCATCATTATGCCAAAAAGCTGATCATGAAATCTTCTAAAGTCCTGATAATTTGGTTTTGAAGTCAGCTTAATTGCTTCGTTTTCTCTGGTGACAATCTAACATCTTTGCGCTTGTGCGATTCTCCATAGTCTTTCCAAAACAGCTGTTGTTCATCAGCTTGAAAAAGTCTTTTTCTGAAGCATCTGTGGATTTAGTTCTGAGATCAGTGTTCTTCATGATGTATGGTTTTTATGAACTGTTCTTGATCGAAAGCAATTATACGATGAACAGCTGTCAACTTCAAACCATGTCTTAAATAAAAAATTTTAGAAGTCTGTAATGACAGACATAATTTTTTTTGCCCCGAAGATTAGGCACAAGTTTAGGCGGCTCTCTTGGATTCATCTTTAGACTTTCTGCTGCTAATGGATAGTCATTATGCAGGTCATGGAGTTCATGGATATTCTAAGTCAACTTCTAGAATGTATCCACGCTGTTGATCAGGCGCCAAACTACCCAACCACTTTAATGCTTTTTGAATATTTTTCGGATTGTCTTCTGTGTACATTTTAAAGTTGCGTAATGGAAGTGATTGCGCCATTGCCCATCCATACAGATTGTTTGCATCTAAATACATGAGATAGTTAGACCTTTTACTTGGATCATAGTCGTCCAAGTATTTGTTGTTTGCTTTACAGTAATGATGCGACGCCATACTAATTCCTCCACGCAATCCGTTTTCAATATCTGAAGCAATGTAAATCTGACCACAAATCAATCTGTACTCCATAAACTTTAAGAAAGCGTCCCACTCATCCCGGCGCAGAAATGTAAATGCGCAGGATCCAGGCTATAAATGTTACATGCAGGTCTTTCTGTAATTTCAAAGACGTCCGCCAACAAACATACATCAGACCATCAAGTATGAGTCCATGATAGTCTCCATCGTTTTACAATCTAACTTCTGCGCACGCATCTTGAGCCTTGCTGGTAAGCAGAAATCACTGATTCCTTTCCTCTAGAACTAGAAACGAACGCGCCTTTAAGGGGAAGTGTATCTTCTCAAACCTTTCCAACTGTTCCATGTATTCCATAAGGGTAAACACCCTTCTAACGAAGATGAGTCAAAATATTCTTTCCGTATTGGGCAGACGTTAAGGACAAGCTATACTCTAATGATCCCATTATATGCTGCATAGAGTCATAAAAAGACTGTAATTTAAAGTGAAACACATGTACTTTTTCCGATGACTGTGCAATGCATGACACCCTGAAGGCGTTGTTACTGATCGCAATATAAGATGAAGTCGAAACCTCGCAAGTTGTGAAAGAAGATGGGCAGCTTCCATTCCTTTGGGTCAAATTTAGTGAAATTGCATTTGTTATGCGCCGCTCCTCTGAACTTTTCCACTAATGTATCAGGTCTCTTACTGTCGATTTGTTTTCCTCACTTGAGTTCTAAACCACAAATCCAACATGTGTGGCGAGTCATACTGTTGTTGGTCTTCAGGCGTCCATTTTTGATTTTCAGATAAATTCAGATTATAGAACAATCAATTACGCACTTGCTGCATGCGCTGTAAAAATCTTCTATGCCGCATCAGGTCCTCTGTATAATTCTGGTGTGAATGGAGCGCCATCCGACCTGACCAATAATTGAAGGCAAATGAACAAATCTATGAATACTCATTAAACTGTTTTTCGAATTTTTGTGCGCTGCCCTCAAAGGAACAATGTTTTGATTCGTAATCTGCGTAAAGTCTACGTAATGGAGAATTTTGCAGCCGTTTTTCCATTCTTAAAACTAACTTTACTGCCTTCGGGGCGTAATTAGTTCTGTATTACAGTCAACTGGCTACTACAATGTTTCTTGTTCGCTTGCCGGCTGAGCAGATGGAATTCTTGTTAAACATTTTCCTGCAGAATCTTGTTTATGGTAATGCATTGAAGTATGCCGCAATAAATTCTACTCCATTGTTCGTACTCCAATGTGTAATGCGGTACCCCCGCTGGTGAAAACTTCAAGTGTAAGTCACATGCTTTTTGTCTGGATCACCTATTGTTTGGGCTGTTCTGGGACACTTTAATGGGTATAATTTGTTTTCCTCATCCCATGTGGTATACATTTAACAGTTTTAAGGTTTGTTTGTCTTCACACTGATCATGGAATCCACGCTAACAGAAAGGACACCCCCACTAAAGTTAATATCATTGATGTACGGGTGATAGTTAGCACTCACCCCCCCCCTCTGTGCGATTTTTTGCGATATAATGCAGCCTTGCGAGAACACACCACATAAAACATTTGTTTCTGAATAATTCCTTTATGTGTTAGAACGGCTGTTTTGCAACAATGCCGGAGTAGTGGAATGTAGGATTTGCCTACAATCGGCTCATACTTAGCCTTGTTTTAATCAATCTCTAGGACTTCGCCCTCGACCAACCAGAGCCCTCTCATTTTAGCTTCTTTTCAGCGCCACATCAACTGTTAAGCATGTGGTCTGCAACCCAGTGTTAAGTCCTTTATGAGAAAGAATAGCCTGTGTTAGTTGAGACCCATACCTTCATAGATTTTTCTCATTTATTGTTACATAGTCGATTAAAACAGCTAACATTACTTAACTGGCGGTCTATTGTTAGTTTTACCCCGAACTTGAGAATTAGCATGTACAACGCTTGCCGGTACGTTGCTGGATTAATGACTTTCGAAATCAATATCATTCAGTGCTTCTTTGATAAATCGTTCTTGCATTGCTTCAAAAAATTCGTCTGGTCCTTCATATAGCTTATCCATATTAGTTTTCTTTTCTAACTCAAAATAATTATTTAAATTAAAAAAACAAATTAATCCGAATCAATATCAACGGTCTTTTTAGCTGGACTTCATAATCTAAAGTATCAACACCCTTTGGCGTTTGTTAATGTGAGCTGTTTAGAACAGAGTTTAATGTTTCGTTTACTTTTTTTTAAACATTCCTATTTATCTGCTCGGGTCTGGCTGTTTGAGAAAAACTTGTCCTCGCCTTTCTTTGAAGATCAAACTTTTGCTTTTGTAGTCATCAAAATCGCCGTAAACGACTAAATTCTGCATCCGTGGATGTTTGAGTCAGCTAGTGCTTTTATATATTATCACTTGAAGGAACAAGTTTAGCTGTTATAGTTGAACCATAGCTTTGTCTTTTGGAGTTTGAGTTTTTATTTTTTGCTAGCAGCACCTTCGGCTAATGAAGCACAGGCCAAGAGCTAAAGACAAACCGCATAGAGTAAAGCTTCGGTGCGCCTATGCCTGTTGCTAAGAGACAACACTCGTTCCTGCTGATGCAGCTTATAGTCGATGGCTCCAGTATTAACATATTAACAGCATTAAAGGCAGCAGAATACCTTCGATGGTTTTCTGTATTTTGAAAGTCCGCTCTAGTACTCTGCTTTGTGTAATTGTTTGTTAATCTGAAAGTTTTTATGCTAGGTTTTCTACAATCCCTCGTTTGGCGACTCTGTAGGTAAGGCTTTTGGATAATGCGTAACAGACATGCATTTTTAAAATATAAAATAATTAGTAATGTATATTTTCTAATCTGTTATCTAGAATATTGAGCGGCGCATCATATATTAAAAACAAATACACTTAAGTGGTTTATCGACCTCTTTTCTTATCAATTTGAATGTATTATTATTCTCTGACAGTTTCCCGCTTCCCATGTAACTGATTATCCTCCGGTGACCTTAGTCAAGCCATAAACCGTATTTCGTTGTTAAAATAATGATTCAGTCTAACTCTGTTGAAATGTAGATCTTTAGACACATGTCAACATTGGATTTCTACACCTCCGCCTCCAACAATTTTCTTATTTCGCAAAATGCATGATAAGGTTTAAGCCCGCTAGCGTATATTTGGTTTAGACTACCCTCAATTGTACATTGCACTTTTGTAATTTTTAGGATTAACAAAATTTTTCAGTTTGTCTTTACGAATGGTCCTTCATCTTCGCACAGCAATATAATCCCTTAAGCGATCTTGCGGTGGCACTAAAACTAAAATTCCATATAGTGGCTGCCCTGCTTTTAGGATATTTTAGAATGAAGAATCACCTTTCGTAATATATTGCTATTTTGACCTGATATGTTGCTCAATTAGCCGTGCTAAATTAGGGTTGCTACCACGTCAAACTCTAACGAGATGGTCAGAAATGCTGTACGTTGCTTCGGTATCTGTTGATCGAATAACACGTTTGTATCATTAAAAGTTATTCATATGACAACTGTCTTTTGAATGCCCTTGAAAAAAGGAATGGAGCAGCGGCTTTTAACATCTCAAAATCTTAGGGTATGAAAAAAGCGATTTCATACCGCATAACTTACGGCTACAACCTTTTACCGTCTTTAGCATCTGCGCGCCTATCTAATTTTAGTGCTGCTTCATATTCGATCCTTGAAACGCAAAATCAGCTCCTTTCGCTCCCGGTTAGCCATAGATCAGAATAGGTTTAAAATATTCCTCATTGGTAAAGAAAATATTTCTTGCCCCTCAAGTTTTTATAGAAATTTTTCTTAACGATTGCCGCCCCAGATTCTGGACCAACTGTCCTGTTTGTGGTCGGTTTTCCTGATGTGAGTTCTATTTTGAAAGTAAAGACGCCGCAGAGCCTGGCACAATCAATTCATCTGCTCCTAGGTCTGGAAATTGACAGTAAGAATTTTTGATCTGAATCAATAGTAAGGATTATTTGGAACAGTAAATATATCCGCTTATTTTCCCTTCACGCCCCAAAGGCTCTTTCAGTCTTCTATGGCGGTCAAGAGCAGCCCAGATGTGGGACATTTTTATGAAGCAAAATAAAAATTTTATTATTACAGAAACATGGCCTGCATAGAAGGTGAAGAAGATTATGATGTTTTTGAACCTGGAGACGACAAGAGTGAAATGACAACACATCGCTCAACGACCACATTAGCGGCGTGAATTAACAAATACCGGTCGGACATTTACAAAAGATTTAGGCTTAAACCCCCCCCCGAAATTATAGACCCTAATGATTGTTGAAGTAAAAGATATGGCCATTTGTTGTAAGTAAGCGACCAAGGACAACGCGTTCAGCTTACAACTAACGAGACCCAATAAAGTTTTATGCCATAGGTACAAATAGACAAAGCACCCTGCGAGCGAACAAAATCGCCTAGCATTGCTAAACCAAAATTAGATAGGGAGCTAGTATTGCTAATCCTTCAAAACACACTGCAAGAACTTCCCAACAGCTAACCAAATGACAAAACATGGAACTTAAGATATAAGTCAGCACAACGGTGAATTAATAGAAGCAAACTCAGGGGGGGGCTTTAAACAGCATTAAAAACCCATTAATGATTCCCCATTGCCTATGCGAGAAATAGCGGCCCTTGATCATGCTTTGAGAAGCATCAGAGGCGAATTAACAACTATTTAGCAAACTAGGTGAAAGTAGATGACATATAAAAAGAGAAAAAGAAAAACTCGTTGAGGCTGATGACGCCAACTTAGGGCCTGATATTAAAAAAGAAAAACCCAAAAGACTAAAGATCTTGAACAAGAAGAGATCACAAGACAAAGCGTTTGTCCTACTAACCGCGACAATTGCGAACTCAATGAGCAGAATAAGAGAAACTATCCCAAGATTTTATATGAAGCCACAACACTCGCAGAACGAATCCCGAACACTGTTTAGAGAGCAAGGTGTCACATTAGCAAGCTTATAACTGCCTTAGGATTTGCAATATACACTGGTGAAGGCTATTACAGGCCGGTGTCAAAGTTCAGTGCTTCCCACCAGCCATCGCCTCCAACCTGATAAATCATGGGTAAAAAAACAGCTTGATCATCTTGCGGTTTATTAAAAAAATTAGCCGTAAAGCCGGGATGCGTTACCAGGTAATTAAGGGGGTGTCGTTAGCTGGATTTTTGTCTACTGCAGCAAGTAGTTGGGCTTTATGGCAGAGCACTATGGACATTAGGCTCTTAATAGTTTGGGTTAATTTTTAGTAAAATAAAGACAATTAATCCCAGCCAGTAATCCAAGATCACGTGCGGTCTTTTCATACTCATGGTCGTTATTTTTTTTGACATCTCACAGCCATCGGGCTTTGGGCCTCGGGATTGGATACGTATTCTTGGGTGTTTGTTTACTGCTTGCCAATATACTGCTCAGAATTTATTTCGTTTTTTCCGACCTTTGTTCATTGCCTGCCACAAGGATTTCGTTATTGAGTTTATTATTGTGCCATCTGGAGTCCTGAGGTCAGAAGGCCCCCCAGCATGTATAACCAGTGCCAACAGCAAAGTCTACTTTCGATCTTGCGTATTGTAAAACATTTTGGTACCATTTTAATACTTGAAGGTACATCAACTGTAGAATGTAATGCGTCCTCTAAGATTTTCTAAAGTATTGTTTTGTGCATCAAAACCATAGAAGGATCGGTTATGCTCGACCTTGTCTGTGCTTGCGAACCTAGCAAACCACCAAACGTAAGTACGAACAGAGTCCGTTTTATTCGTTCTATTCCAGGCTATGTGTGTTAGGCCCTTAGTAGTGTCTAAGAAATAAATGGTATTTCCATGCTGATTTATGCTCTTGCTCTATGGACCCTAGGTGAACAGCCTGTGTCCGAAGAGAAAAGATGTGTAAGGGAGGAATTCCAGTCATACATTATACTTTCTGTGCACCCCCAAAATAAGGGAGCCTAAGTCCATGATTAAGATCCAACTTTGTCTAAAGTCTTCCTTAACATTAATATTGAATTCGTTCCGGATCCTTTCAAAAGCCTTTCAGTTCTATTCTGTTGCTAAATGGATTAAACGGTTTGTCATTTGGTAATGGTGCTTGCAGTTCAGTCAAAATACGTCTGAAGGTGTAATAAAAATGAAATCTATATACTGACCTCACCAAAGGATCAGGATGATTTAAATGATCAGCGTACGACACTCCACACCCAGTTGATGCACAAAACACAGCAAAGTTTAACTGGTTCTGATAAAACTGCATCGGATGACTGAACCACACTTTCGCGATGTAGTCTTTTTTAATAGGGGGGTTAAGATAGCTCTTCAATGGAGTACTCACCTTTTTATGAAAAGTGTCAGTCTGGGTCACAGAAATGTCAAGAGTATCAGTTGTTATATTTTTAAGATTGTAGTGCGGCCCAACAGAATATTTTGCATTAGTATATTTGAATGCACTCATTTTTATTTCGTTTAAAAAATGTTTGTAACAATAACAACTCAAGACCGTCCTTCGTTTTTAGAACATGCTATTGATAACAATTGCGGAACCAAAATGGTCGCACTTCATGAAATTTTTTACAAAGTTGTATGGTTTTAATATAACTGAATCCCTGAATAATAATACGATTCTAAAAGTTGACAAATCAGGGGCCAAAGTTAGCCAGTTAACAATACCTGATGGTTATTACGGGTTTTGCTCACTAAAAGAAGCAATGAGTAACTTTGACATTACTCTCAAACTTAACAATGCGAATCTAAAAACAATGTTGACCTTCAAACCTGAAGAAGAAGAAGTAGGTTACCATTTTGATGGAGAGCTAGCTAAAATGTTAGGTTTTACAACTGCCAATCAAGCCGTTCATAGTTTTGAAGTTACACCAAACAAAACTACTTATGAGGGAGAAAATCCGCTCGATCTTGCATTACATTCATTACTCTATGTTCATTTAGATGAGCTGAGCACTGATGAAAACTTATATGATGGAAGGCCCTCAACAGTTTTAAGAGCTCTTCCGTCAGGGAAAGCTGCATATTGCGATTATGAAATTATACAATTCCCTAATTTACAGTTTAAAAGATTAGTTTGTGGGAGGGTCAGATCATTTAATATAAAGATCAAAGACAAAACAGGTAAAATCGTGAAATGTGATAACCTGCACATTGTTTTGGAAATAAAATAATAAGCTGTACTAAAAATGTCGCGTGGGCCAGAAGAACCAGGAGTTACATTAGCGCCTGTGAGGTGTATAACTTTAGAATTAAAAGACCTTGCAGACGTTACAGACTTTGAACAGAATGGTGAGATAGGCGCTTTGTATGGTTTTGAGTACACTAAAGATGGTGATTATAAACGCAAAGAGGTTGGCGACAGCAAAAGGTTTCCTAAACTAGAACAACTACGCAATGTAGAAGCAAATAAAGTTGGCCAGTATGAATATAAAATAGTTCGAAAACCTGACCTTAAATGGCACATGGAACCATATTTAGAATGGGAAATAAAATTTGAATTCATAAGCCCATTTACATTTTTTAGCCGTCAAAAAAGTTTCAGAAAAGCTTTCAACTCTGGCCCTTTACATGTAAGTCTTATGCCAGAGGACAATAGTCGGAAAGAGATTGAAATAACGCCGTATGGGAATAAACAGTACATCCTCCACAGAAGAGAAACGGTTTTAAAGGAAGCTTCTACAAAATTACAGTTCTTTCCGCACAGGAAATTAGGAGACACGTTCACAATAATATTTGAAATTTCTGTCTTTAAAGATGTGGAGAGGGATGGGGTTGTGGGCGTTAGTGACGTCCTTATAAAAGGAATTAATATTAGCTGGCAAAACTTAGACGTTAAACGTCTTAAAGTTACCATCGTCGTCTTCACAATGGTGAGGATATTAAGGTTATAACAACAAGCAACAAAATCAGCGTTGACTTAAATAGAAACAATCTTACAGAACTGAATTGGATTAATCTTACGCATTTAGGCCTTATAGGGTTTTATTATACTGAACAAGTTTTAACAGAGAGCATGATAAAAATAATAACTGGATTAGATTAAATTCTGTTATAAAACCATGGAGCAGTTAAACTTTATGACAAAAACTCCTCATTGCTCATTGATTTGTGGGCAGACTGGTTGTGGAAAAACAATATTTGTCCTAGACCTATTACAAACAGTTTATCGCTATAATTTTGATCACATTGTGATTTTCTGTCCAACACTTAAATGGAACAAAGCATATCATGATAGAAGGTTTATATGGACAGATGATAACATATATTTAGTTGATCCTAGCAATAAACTGAGTGAGTGTTTAGAACACTTTAATAAATTGTTTGAAGGAACGCAGACACTATTTATTATAGATGATTGTTCGGCAGAAAGAGGCATAGTTAAAAAAAGAAACGCTTTGTCAAAACTGGCTTTCAGTGGAAGACATGCTGGAATAAGTGTGTGGATTTTATGTCAAAAATATAACTCGGTTTTAAAAGACTTTAGAGAGCAGTTAAAGACTGTAGTTTTATTTCACATGAAAGACAGAGATGCATTTGATGAATGTTTGCGTGAAAATGATGTTATTGAAAATGATCAGGAAAAACATAGGATTAAGCAAAAACTGAAATCTAAAAAGTTTTGTAAATTAGTATTAAAAACGGACAACCCTACACAGTATGTCTGTTTGTAGGGTCGTTATTTTTTGGTTATTGAAGTCATGCTTAGTAGAGAACTATAATATGCCGCTTTTGGAGTCGGCCGCTCGGAACCGGCCAAGGCCGGGGGAGAGCGGGTGAGCCAGAAGCGGCATATTATAGTTCTCTTCGCCGCTTCCTCGTTTCTCTGTCTCCCTTACTCCCTCCCCCCGCCCCCCTCCGCCCCCACCCCCGCCCTGCCCGTCCACGTTGGACATGAACTGTCTTCATGCCGATACACAGTTCTTCAATTCCAGACCTCTTCTCACGCACCCACCCATGCGTCCATCTACACTCCTCACAGTCCTTTTTATTTATTTATTTTTATTTATTTATTTATTTATTTACTGTAAGCTCATATGTTAATGTTGACGTATTCTACATGTGCGTCTTGTTAACGGAGACTTTTTTTTTTTTTAAGTTAACATCTCTGATTGTGATGTCTTGTCTGAGTTGACGCGTGCATTTCGGGTTTTCCCACAACGTACATTGGTTTTTTGTCACTGCACAGGTCCGCGTGCCAGCACAACTAGCTGCCACTCGGCCAACTCTCTGCCTTCCACCTCCATCCCCCTCCCGCCCCCCCCCCCCCCCCCCCGCCCCCACACACACATCACCCCATCTCTCTCTCTCTCTCAGTCTCTCGCTCTCAGTCCCCCCCCCCCCCACCTCTCCTCCCCCCCTCTCTCTCTCTCTCTCTGTCTCTCTCTTGTCTCTCCCTCCTTCCCTCCTCCCCCCCCCCTCTCTCTTTCTCTCTCTGTCTCTCTCTCTCTGTCATATCCGGGATCAGACGTGAGGCGAGTGGCTAGCAAACAGATCAGCTGGCGTGCTGCATGTGTTGTGATGGTCTGTCGAGTGTTCGAAACGTCATGACCCTTGCCCCTCGGTGCTTATGACGGCTGTGTGTATCCGAAAGTGACATCACACTGGTGACAAGGTTGACTTAGTGACGGCTCATAATCGAACGTTTTGAGAATCACTGTAGGTAATGAGGGATTTTTTGTTTTGTTTTGTTTTGTTCTTCAGTGTCTGCCTGAACAGAATTCATGTTGAGAGAGAGAGAGAGAGAGAGAGAGAGAGAGAGAGAGTGTGTGTGTGTGTGTGTGTGTGTGTGTGTGTGGTGTGTGTGTGTGTGTGTGTGTGTGTGTGTGCGTGCATGTGTGTGCGTGTGCGTGTGTGTGTATGTGTCAGACACCAATGCCTCTGACTGTTCGTTAAGTCGTTTTCCCTGACAAGCGCGGTGTGTTTGCTAAACTGTTTTATGAACACCCCACCGGACAGCCCTGATGTGGCCCTTTGCGGTCGGCTGGGCTATAAGCAACATTATCTTATCTTATCTTACCCCACCGGACACATTACGTCCAGCAATGTGAATAAAAAAAATTTTTAAAAAGGAATCCGGTGACCTGTGGGGAGGAGGGGGTTCAACACCTAGCCACAAACGTGTCTGAAGGGCGTCTCAAACTTTTCCCCAAGTCGTCCCCAAGAAACCATCATGCGTGTTATTGACTCGTGTTTTGCTCTTATGCTGTAGAATTTATGTTTTCTTTATCCGAATAAAGACCAATGTTGATTAAAAATATTGTACTTTGAACGATGATATTGAGAGAGAGAGAGAGAGAGAGAGAGAGGAGAGAGAGAGAGAGAGAGAGAGAGAGAGAGAGAGAGAGTGTGTATCAGTGTGTGTATTTGCGTGCGTGCACGCGCACACGCTTATTTACGTGCCTGAATGTGTGTGTGCGTGCACGCCTGCGTTTGTGCATGTGTGTGTGTGTGTACGTGTGTGTGTGTGTGTGTGTGTGTGTGTGTGTGTGTGTGTGTGTGTGTGTGTGTGTGTGTGGTGTTGTCGTTGATATGGCACACGTAAAATACCTGAGAGAAGACCACACTTCCATGATGAAAAGGCTGGAACTTTCAGAAAGAATGAAGACGCAGAGCAAAACATATGAACTCAGAGTCATGAATTTCGGTTTCAGCGTCTTATGGTCCCATGGATGAGATGTAGCAGGTGCTTGACCTGCACACCTTCACCCTACGCCCTGGTCACGCCTTGGTTACCTAGCTAGTCGTCGTGCCACGGCAATGTGTGTGTATGTGTGTGTGTGTGTGAAGCGTGCTTGGATATGCGCGGGCGCGTGTTTCTGTTTGGTGATGGTGTTCTAGCGCTGTTGGCTGTCAAAAGTATCGGGATTACACGGGGGTCTCTGCGAGTCAGTTTCTGCACCATCATTACCGCTTTGCTGTGGTTTACCCTAAAGTCATCGCCGTTTTCTTTAGGAGTACTGGTGTCGTGTTTGCTTGGTAAAACGGCCCATGCGAGAAGAATCTCCCTCATCCTGTTTCGCTGTTGATATGACTGCACCGTCTTGTCGCTGACTGGCCTACTAGGCTTACCGCTTGTGCAAGCGGGCCTTTCGTGGTTTGTAATCACGTCGGTGCCTACTGAAACTTTGTCTGCAGTTCCGAATCCTGCTTCTCATTTAGCCTATGACGTCTTCTTTTTTTTTTTTCTCCTCGTCCAACAGAACTTGACGTCACATACACAGCAAACTCCTAGTGCGCCTGCGTGTGTGTATTCTTTTTTCTTTAGGGTAGGCCTAGGCCAAGGCCCATAGGTTAGCCTAGGCCTAACGTTCTGCTGGATCAGTTCCTGGATTCTCCAGTCTGCCATCAAGACAGTGCGTGGTGCCATCTAACTTTCCCCACTTCTGCTTCCTAAAATCCAAATTGTGTCTCGCTCTTACTCCGTAATCAGATTTATTGATGCCGCTCAGGCTTGTTAAACAGGCTTGAGCTTTTTTTTTTTTTATATAAAGACAAAATACAGGACCTTGCTTCGTTATCAATTTGCCTAATTAAATCATCTGTGTTTTATTTGAACAGTATTTATATTAAATTAAAGGACGACAGACTGGGACTGGATCTGGAAAGATCTGTCTTTGGTTTCAGAAATCCTAAATTAATGCACCTTTTCTTTTCATATATTATATGAATATCGGTTGTAGTATCATTTCTGTCTGAACTCATACCATGTAGGCTGTTTATTCTCAGTTTATTGTGTGAGACGGGAGTTTGGGGCGGTAAATGTGGTCCACTAGGGGAAGGACTCGGGATGTTTTAAGTTATTAAGAGTTATAGAGTAGGTGTGTATTAAGATTCCACCTCCGCCCGGTGTCTTACTAGTGATGGAAGGAGCAACTTTGTGGTACTAGTCATCGAAAGACATTTTTATTTTTCTCGGACTTTTGAAAGTACCCAAGAGTGGCTCAGGAATAATTCTTTCTAGGCTTGTGCACTTAATAGTGCTTGTAGCTCCGAGGGACAGAATTAGAGATGAGTTCAAACATGTGTGAATAAATGACATGTGTGTGTGTGTGTGTGTGTTGTGTGTGTGTGTGTGTGTGTGTGTGTGTGTGTGTGAGAGAGAGAAGAGAGAGAGATTTTCGTTCTCACCTCTAATAGGACTGCAGGCTCGAAACGCGCTGCATCTGTACTACTAATGTTTTGTTTCAGCGTCTTCGTGGCCTGGCAGTACAGCTTTTATTTTCTTGCCTTGAACAATCCGTCTGCACTCATTTCCCCCCTCTCTTTCCTCTCCCTTCCAGTAATTTACCCTCACCCCTCCCCATCCTCCTCTTCCCCTTCTCAGCCCCGTCCTCTTGCCTCATTTTAACACACACGCCCCCTCCCCCGTCCTTCAAATGATCGTGTGAATATGGGCCGGCTGATTCACCTTGTAATTATTTTAATGCATTTTCTTTGAACATGAGAATTGTATTCACACACATACGCACGCACGCACACAACACACACACACACACACACACACACACACACACACCACACACACACACCACACACACACACACAAAACACAACACAACACACACATATATACACGCGCGCGCGCGCGCGAACGCATGCACGCACTCACGCGCGACCCTTGATCGCTGATGGGACACTGTGATCTGTTTCAGGTGATCAGCGGGGTGGCACCTACACTCCGGCAGTCAGCAGATCGTCAACCTGCCCGCCGCGACAACACCGACGACTTTCCTGCTGTGCTCGTTGAACAGGTCTCGCGGCTGAAATGTCACCTGTGCTGACTGATGGATGACTCCTCCTCACGGAAATTGTAGTTTTTGCTGACCGGTCCTTTCTCCTGACTGAAATCACATCTGTGCCTATGGTTCACCGCTCTTGACAGCACCTGAGCTGACTGGTCAATACTCCTGACTGAAAAACACATCTGTGCCATATGGTTCACCGCTCTTGACAGAAATTGTACCTGTGCTGACTGGTCAATATACCCCTGACTGAAATCCTGTCTGTACTGATGGTTCAAATTCTGGACTGGAATTATTTCTGTGCTGAGTCGTCGCTTTTCCCGACGGGGGAAAAAGTTGTAACTGTGCTGACTGGTCACTGTTCCTGGCAGAAATCATATTGCTGATTAGTTACGTCTCTTGATTGAAATTATTCCTGTGCTGGTTTGTCTTTTTTTTTTGCCCCCCTGCTGAATTGATTTGTCACTTGCTTCTGCTGACGGAAATTGCTTCTGTGCTGACTTGGTCGATTCTCCTGACAAAAAATTATACTTGTGCGGATAGGTCCTGTACGGTCCTCTTCTGCAGATCACCCTGCCCCTATCTACTTTCTTTCCTAGGTTAGACAGTGCTTTATTGACGTCATCATGGTGGAGGACGTCAGCATCATCACTGGGAAGACCAAGACCTTCCATGCGCTGGATTACGTCATCTTTGCCGCCATCTTGGTGATCTCGTCTTCCATTGGGTTTTACCATGCCTGGAAGGACCGCAGGAAGCAGACACTGAAGGAATTCCTCCTGCAGGCGGGAATATGCAGGTGAGAGAGAGCATGGCTGTCTTGGACGGGACGCGTTACTGTGTCTGTGCTACCACACCTGTTAGCACAAGTCTTTTCTTTTGTGTGTGTGTGTGTGTGTGTGTGTGTGTGTGTGTGTGTGTGTGTGTGTGTGTGTGTGAGGTATGTGTGTGTGTGAGTGTGTGTGTGAGTGTGCGTGCGTGTGTGTATGTGTGAGTCTGCGTGTGAGTGTGTGTGTGAGTGAGTGAATGTTTGTGTGTGTGTGTGTGTGTGTGTGTGTGTGTGTGGTGTGTGTGTGTGTGTGTGTGTGTGTGTGGAGTGAGTGAGTATGTGAGTGAGTGAGCGTGTGTGTCTGTGTGTTGATATGTCTCTCTGTGTGTAGTACCTACCCGTTCACACTTGTACAAGTGTGATTTTGTGTTTACCCAAACAATAACTACGTCATTTTAAGCCATAAAAAACACTCAAACCCATCTCAAGCTCACTTCAGACGCACACACGTCTGTCGAACACTACTTTAGAATTGAAATCGTAAAACATTTTATTTGGTCACAGAATCAAGGTCTTCAGATCTAACCCCCATGTGGACTTCTGGCGAAGTAAAAAGGATACATCGCTGTATTTAGCCTACAAAGCTACTGAACCTCATATCATCGAATGTGTCCTGTCAGTTGTCTTCTTTTAGCGAGTAAGTTATTTATTTAATGTCATTCACAGCTCTGTCTGACCTCTGTAAACTGTTAGATGTGTAACGAACATTCCACACGACTCACTTGAGACTTACCCACAGCATAGCATCCTTAAAGTATGGTAATAAAAGTTAATTAAGCGTTTCCTGTTGGGGGTAAGGGACGGATGGGGTGTTGATAAGATCTGCATATAGGATCATTTTCATCTTGACGTGATTTCTTTTTACTTACCTGTGGGTGTCTGGTTTCGAAAGAAGACGGGGTGTTGCCCATAAGTCAACGACCTCGTTGTAACTCGTTTTTGTATCTTTAGTCATACATCAAGCGTACACACACGCACGCACGCACTCAGGCACGTATGCATGCACGCACGCACTCTCGTAAGCACGCACACACATACACACGCACGCAAGCACGCACGCACACACGTACGCACGCATGCCACAAACACACACACACACACACACCACACACACACACACACACACACACACACACACACACACACACACACACACGCACGCACGCATTGCCCTCAAGCTTCAGTAGGTGTAATCATGCACTTGAAGTGTGTGCTTCTCTCTGTCTGTCTCTCCGTCTGACTGTCTCTGTGTCTGTCTGCGTCTGTCTCTGTCTGTCTGTCTCTGTCTGTCTCTGTCTGTCTGTCTTCTCTCTCTCTCCCTCTCCTCTCTCTCTCTCTCTCTCCTCTCTCTCTCTCTTCTCTCTCTCTCTCTCTCTCCTCTCTCTCTCTCTCTCCCCCCCCCTCTCTCTCTCTCTCTCTCTCTCTCTCTCTCTACCTCTCTCTCTCTCTAATGGAACTAATGCGTTCATCAGACATCTGCTAAGTCGTAGCCACAGACCTCTTCTCATTCTTAGTTGTTAATTCATTTATCCATCAGCTTAAAATCTGCGTAGGGGATGTGTGTAGCGTATATGGACTAGTCCGCACGCAGTGACCCTCCTTGATGAAACTGAAATTGTGTGTGTGTGTGTGTGTGTGTGTGTGTGTGTGTGTGTGTGTGTGTGTGTGTGTGTGTTTAACGTCTTTTCACTTGATGTGATATTAGACACCCCAAAGAGAGAGACAGACAGACAGCAGAATCACGCAGACAGCACTGAACACATTTCAAACCAAATCTTTTCAAAAGATGGAATGTGACATAGGCATGTACCTATTAAACTGGGTTAAGGTGAGGTGGGGTGGGGGGATCTGCAGGGCTGATTCAAATGGAGTGGCGGTTCTTGAATCGTTTTTTTTTACCATTACGTACTGCTTTACAAGAAAAGAATTATTAACCCTCTGACAATATCACATAACCGATGAGATCAAATGGAACGTGTCATTGTAAAAAGGCATCATTTGTTTTAGTCCATGTACTTCTCACATGGCGCCCAGTTATAGACTGTTGGAGCAAAAACACGAATCAGACGTAAGCATTTTACAATAAGATCCGTAAAAGCTTTCGCGGGCCGGAATAGCTCAGTTGGTAGAGCGCCGGACTTGTGATCCTGGGGTCGCGGGTTCGAATCTCCGCCCGTCCGTTTTGGTACAGGGGGATTTTTCCCTTGGAGTTAACATTGGTTCTCATTCCATTTCCGCACAGTCCTTCGAATGAGACTGTAAACCGAGGTTCTGTGTGTGAACGCACGCATAACATCTTGCACACACGTAAAATCCCATCACCAGCTTTCGGAAGAGCAGGCCAGTTTGGCCGTCAAATGGAAAGAATGAAGGAAGTAAGGATTTTGAGTGAACAATATTGGACGATATTGACTGGATGACACGGGAAACGACTGAATGAAGCGCCAGCTGGCAGCTCTTCAGTCGGCACTACCCAGTTAGGCAGCCCGTTGTATAAACGAGTGTGGATTTTAAAGCGCTTAGAGCTTGGTCTGTAATCGAGAATAGACGCTATGTAACTATACATTATTATCATTATTATTATTTTCAAAGATATTCCATTAGTTGTGATTGGGGGTAGGGGGTGCTTTTTTTTTTAAACAGATGAATTATTTCACTTGGTGTAAGATTTTGTTGAAAATAGATCCAGTTTACTTTTAGCCATTTTCATGTCTTTGAAATGAACGAGTTTATTGTCCTTTTCATTGAGACAGATAGAAAGATTGATGGAAATGTAGAGAAATTGATAGACTGACTGATTGATCGCTGTCCTCTGTGTGTGTGTGTGTGTGTGTGTGTGTGTGTGTGTGTGTGTGTGTGTGTGTGTGTGTGTGTGTGTGTTAGATTGATTGATCGATCGATCGATCGATCGATTGAAAGACATAAAGCTAGCTAGATAAAAATAGCTAGCTAGATTAGTAGATCTTTTGTTTTTCTATGGATAGAATCGACTTTGACAAGGCAACAACACTGACATGTCCCCGTGCGGTCGGCTGGACTCTAAACAACACGAATCTTTGTGTATCTGTGTAAGCAACGTTTGTATTCAGACATTTGGGCCTTGACAGAGGACTGTGCTCTCCCTCGTGCCCAACTCCCTTTGTTGTCGTTCTGCTGACAGACTCTGCGTCCACTCGCTTGTTGTCGTTCTGCTGACTACTCTGTGCGTCCACTCCCTTTTGTCGTTCTGCTGACAGACTCTGTGCGTCCACTCATTGCCTCTCAGCACTGCAAAACAGCACAGGGTCATAAAACCGACCTGGATAACTGGCAAAAAAAAGTGCCGTCAAAAAGGTATTAACGGGAGAGAGAGAGAGAGAGGAGAGAGAGACAGAGAGAGAGAGAGAGAGAGAGAGAGAGAGAGAATCGTGATTTATTGAGTAAAGCTCATAAACTAATAAAACCATTCTGATGGGGGAGGAGACGGTGGGGGATAGGGGATCATAAGATAACAGTAAAAAATGAAAACACAGGCAATATATTGAAAAACAACAACAACAGCAACGACGACGACAAACAACAACAACAACAACAACAACAACAACATGGCGATGTGGAAAACAGACCACGAGAAGAACTGTTTAGCAGTGAGCGCTGATGCGACTCTGACTGAGACTGCCGATACGTGTGTCCACAGTCCTAGTAAAGGGATAGCACAGTCATCAAGACTTGTACTGTGCTGTGGCTGCATGTCGTTGGCACAGGTTCCCCGAGAGAAGCCCGCAGTGAAGGCTGTCCTTGTTTCTTCTTATACCCTGTGAATATGCCAGTGTCACAGTCGTGTGTTTTTGAAGGAACACAGTAATTCATTAAGTGAGAAATGTCTTCAGGGTCATCTTTTGCACTCCAAATCATGATCATAATTTCCTTTAGCCACGACCTTCTCTGTTCTGCATTGCGTGCAAGTCTGTGCAGAAACTAGCGGCCTGAGAGAGAGAGAGAGAGAGAGAGAGAGAGAGAGAGAGAGAGAGAGAGAGAGAGAGAGAGAGAGAGCACCGAGATACACACAGATCATGATTTTAGCTCCCCCCCCCCCCCCCCTTCTAACCCCCCTCATCCCTTCCTAGATGTTCTATTGAAAAATACAATCACACAATGAATAGGACTTCGGACAAATGTAGAAAACCTTTGGAATCAGTATGGCACTATTAGAAAAACGGCACTATTTGAAAAAACATTGACAATGACACTTAACATATTGTTATTTTTTTGCAAAATTGGTGATACGTGAATGAATGATTGATGGACCGAAACCCAGAAAACGGAGGTCTTGTGTATGTTGATAAGTTTAGTTGCACCATTGTGTGTGCAAAGTATACAAGTTTGTGTGTGTGTGTACAGGGGAATCAGTGGGTCTGGGGACGGGTCAGGGGATGGGAGTACCTGTGTAGATATAACACTTGATGGGGGAAAAGGAGGATTGGCGAATAAAGTGTGTGTCTGTGTACAAATTACTACTGTCAGCGAATGTTGTGTAGTTAAATGATTATGCCCTCACAGGAGATTCCTTTGAATAAGTCTTTTTTTTCTTTTTTTCTGTTTTTTTTTCCTTCATTTTTTTTGTTTGTTTGTATTTCATAACAAATATCAGTGTTTGTATTTCATAACAAATATCAGTGTAAATCTCATTAATGACCTTAACAGTTGTGATACATGTCCAGTGTGTGGAATCGGTGTTGTATGTATGTGCTCCAACGCTGGAATGAGCAACCATGCTTGTATGATGTGCATTTTCTGTGTCGATTCACGCTGTAAGTCAGACGTTGTATTGAAAATAACCTTTTTGTGCAATGGACCCCCATAAAAAAAAGTATTTACCTGAATGGAAATCGAGATATGTATTGCCAATAACCATCAGGTACTGCACACAGAGCGTTCAAGTCTGATACTGTGATTGGCATATGTCACTGTTCTAATCTACTGCAGTTGGCAGTCACCCCTTGGTAACCCGCTGTTGGTATTTGTACCGAGATAAAGGAGAACTGGCAACTGTACCGGTGCAGTTTCAAATGGCACCAGTGCCAGAAGTGATCGTGATTGCTTAATCCTAGAGACGTTAGAGCTGAATTCATCCCATACATGCATGTATGTTAAAAACGTAACTACTGATCATGCTGATATCTGTTTATTACCAGTTATGTTGATATGGAAGAATTTGTGAATTAAATGAAAGAGAAACATTGGGATTATAATAGCAAATATGTACAAGTCAGCCAGTGGTAAAAAGATATTCCGGTACCTCATACTGTTAAGTTTATAAGATAGCCTAGAACTACCAGTAGGCGTTATTGTTTTCCTTTTTTTGTTTTTTGTTTTGTTTAAACCAATTCCACTAGATTTCAGGGGAAACTAGCAACAGGCTTATAATAAGTGTAGTAGTCATATGAATACCACAGTCTTTTTCAGAGAGAGTGAGTTATGTTATTACAACATGAAGAAGCCGTTGAGAGAAAAATTTCCAAAGAAAAATGTCCAAACAGTTGTGAAAAGAATATGAAGCGTTTAGTTTACGGAATAAATAAGTATACTGTTTTTATAAGGAGGCGTATGTTACCCAAAAACCTACATTTCATAACGACCCCCCTCCCCCTCCCCCTTCTCTCCCTCCCTCCCTCCCTTCACCCTCCCCTCTGTATTCACATACTGTTACTACACTAGGCAAACACATTTTGCCACTGTGTGTGGAAAAGAAAGAAAAAGAAGAAGAAGAAGAAGAAGAGAAGAGAGAGAGAGAGAGAGAGAGAGAGAGAGAGAGAGAGAGAGAGAGAGAGGAGAGAGAGAGAGAGAGAGAGAGAGGGAGGGAGAGGGAAGCAAGATATATCTGTAAGGGGAGATGATTTTCATTTCAGAAATGAACAGCCGAAAAAGGCTGAATTTTCTGTAAAGAGTACTTTGTATCCCGAAATAGACCTTTGATTCCAAAACGTTTTCAAGTTCTGTAATTTAGTTATTGCTGGTCATTAGTTGTAAACTTTGTTCAGCTGAAATAAAGCAAATATATGAAGTGTGAAAAATTGTGTAATTATTGTTATTGCAATTTCAACGGCAAATGAAACAAACTGCGGCGTTTACTGAAACACGACAAAAAAAAAGCAGAAGAGCACACAAAACAAAGTGTGAAGTAACGACGATTTATTGCACGACACAAAACAGGACAAGAAATTTTCGGCAAAATGCCTTCCTCAGCGACAAACAAAAAAAAGTACAGACATAACATGCACAATACTCCCCTTGTGAAGTCAAAGTGGTGAGTGAAGTAGACAGAGGGACAGTGGAAGAGAGGGTGAGTAGAGTTCAAGGAATAGGGCACGAGGAAAGAGGGTAGAGTAAAGTGAGGAGGAGGAAAAGGAGAAAGGGAGAGAGAGAGAGAGAGAGAGAGGGGGTGGGGGTAAAAGAGGGGAGAGACAGAGAGAGAGAGTGGAAGGAGAGGAAGAGTGGAGAATGAGAGAGAGAAGAGGAGGGGAAAGAGAGTGAGTGGAGGGGGAGGGTGTGATGGTATGTAGTGGGTGTGTAGCAAATGAAATGCAAATGTGTTGCAATTTCATGCAATTAACTTCTGCCTCCATCCAAGATTTTTGGCATGTTGTGCATTAATTATTTGTGCTTAATCTCCAACAAAAACAATAGGTAATAGAAACTGAACAACACACACGCACGCACTCGCACACGCACACACACACACTTCTCTCTCTCTCTCTCTCTCTCTCTCTCTCTCTCTCTCTCTCTCACACACACACACACACACTCTCTCTCTCTCTCTCTCTCTCTCTCTCTCTCTCTCTCTCACACACACACACCACACACACACACACACACTCACACACACACACACACACACACACACACACACACACACACACACACACAAAGGTGTGCTCGCGCGCTCACTCACTAACTTCATCTATCTTGTCTATCTGTTTAGGTAGAGAGAGAGAGAGAGAGAGTAATAGATAAACAGACAGACGGACAGATGAAGAGGTGAATAAGACAGAGAGAGGGATGGAGAGAGAGAGAGAAAGAGAGTGGAGACGGGAAAGTGGGGGACGGGTAGGGGTGAGAAATAAACTGAGAGAGAGAGAGAGACAGAAAGAGACGAGAGGGAGACGGGGAAGAGGAGGGGGAAGAACTGAGAGAAAGAGAGACAGAGAAAGAAGAAGCGAGGGAGGGAGGGAAACTGACAGGCAGAAAAAGAGAAAAGAAAGAGACATTGTGTGTGAGAGAGGAGGGTGAGAGTGAATTTTATGAGAGACAGACACAGACAAGTAGAGACAGAGAAGAAAGAGACGGTGTGTGTGAGAGAGAGAAACTCAAAGTGTGAGAGCGAATGTGATGAGAAAGAGAACAAGAGAGAAAGTGTGTGTGTGGTGGGGGGGGGGGGGGGGGGGGGGGGGGAGGGGGGATGAGGAGAAGAGAAAAGAGAGAAATGTGTGTGTGGGGGGGGGGGGGGGGGAGAGAAGGGGGGGGGGGAGTACAGAGTGTTAATGAGTGTCGGGGGTTCCCGGATGGTCGTGGGTTCGATTCTCATCAGAGCCATGTGGGTTTTTCTGCCGCGTCCAGCTCCTGCCCAGAGCTGAGTTTGCTACGAGCTCAGCTGGGAAGACTGGGACCACACAGTCGAGTTTCATCCACTTAATGGATGCGTCTCTGAGAGTATTACTCAAATTTCCTGACCAACACTGCAGGTGTCTGTATCTCTCGGGCCTGGTTGACGCCAGGATATATTATGAAAGTAAGCGTAGAGTACAGCCCTGTCATGCAGTCTCAGACCGGTATATGAAATCTGCAGCATCATCTTCATCATCCTCATTCTCATCGATCAGCATATAAAGAAAAACAAGTCTCAGATTCTGTGGCCCTTCGTGATCTGCTCTCATGGTGACCTCAGTTTCGATATCCTCTCCACGTCCTAGTTTGACTCCGTCGGGGATCACCGGGGGCTATCGTTGGACGGACGTGGTGGCGCCCTCCGGAGGGAAAGCTCACTCACGCCAGCTCCGCGACTAAGCAATTATTGTCGTCAGTAGGGGGCTTAGTAGGTGTTGTCCTGTGTATGTTAAATCAGAACAGGCGCCACTGAACACCATCGACGTGACTCGGCAGCAACACAGTGTCCACGTTGGGTTTCCTCTTGGCGACTTGACATTCACTGCTCCCTGTGGATTGCCTGTGCCGTTGGTGCGGCGGGCCGGGTCAGGCTGTGGCTGTAGAGGGGGGCTCGGAATGAGTGGCGAGGGTGCAGTGCCGCTAACGTGGAACACAGGATGGGACAGCAGATATAAAGAGAGAAAGAGGGGGGGGGGGAGAGAGAGAGAGAAGAGAGAGAGAGAGAGAGAGAGAGAGAGGAGAGAGAGAGAGAGAGAGATTTCAAAGTTGTGTATTCGTATTTGGGCCTCTGGTCTATAAACAAAATATTTGTAATAATAGAATGATAATGGGGGTTTGGAGAAGCGCGGCCAAAAAAACATAATTTTTCACAATATTTTGATATCTCAACATACCAACAAAAAAAAGAAGAAAAAACGAAAAAAGAAGAACAGATAATGGCATGAAATTACGTCGAACGCGTGAGCGTTTACGTATTATCAATAGTCAACCACACGAGAGAGGACAGAGAGAGGAGAGAGAGAGAGAGAGAAATGGTTCTAACAGAGAAACAGCCAGCGGCCTTCTCGGGCTCTCTAGTGTATATTTGCGCAGGTGGTTAGTGTTCACTCTACGATTCTCTTTCCCCCGTCGTAACGCCCCCTCACCTCCATACCTGTATCCCTGCGTTACCTCAACCCTTCTTATCTGACCCATCGATTGCCTGCATCCCTCGACTATCCACGCCCATCCGTACCAGCATCCTTCAAATATCTACACGCATATAGATCTATCTACCTGCATCTTTTTGCGTCTCTCTTCGTATTTCTTCGTAATAGACTGCCAGTGAAAGCTTACGAGATGTTGATATGGCTAGATTCACGTGGTAAATATACATGGGTTTCAAGGATTCGAGAATGGATTTGGAATGGTATGGCTAAATCAAGGGTTTGAAAATATCAATGCAATCGCCAGATGCTTATTGATTGCCAATGGCAAAACTGGAATGAACATATATCCAAGAAAGTGACCGGTTTTCTTTATATAGAACTTTCAAATCATCTAGGAGCTGTGAAAGGTATCTTTTAATTGACATTGACAGACATATTAGATGTTATTTAACAAATGTAGATTCGGAATAACAGACATTGTAATACATCGGGACTGATATAATCAGGTATCAACTAATTCTGTAGCGTGCCCTTTGTTCAGAGATGCAAAAGAGGATGAAGTACATATTTTGTTTTGTTGCCCTAGTCTCTGTGAGCTTCGGCAAGAATATATTCCAGGAAAATTGTATGCAAATCCGTGTCTATTCAACGTAACCATACTGATGGCAAACAGTAACAAAAATATACTGAAGAATGTATGCATGTATTTATAATAAGGCATTTAAAAGGCGTGCGACTGGCCATTGTTTTAACTTCTTGAATATCGAGTGCGACCCCTTGTTGCCAAATTTGCTCCAGGGGCCAACAGACTGAGTCGCACTATTTTATGTTATTTTATTTTACTTTTTAACATGCGCGCTGGTGACCTACTCGTTTTTGAGTGAACCAGTATTTTAGGAAGAAGAAGAAGAAGAGTTGAAGGATGTGAATGTTAATATTGAAGCATGTATATGTTGTACTCTATGGTCAAAAGGTGTTGGAATTTGTTATTATTATGTTGATGTATCCTTACTTTTTCTTGCCATTGTAAATAGTTCATCCCTTCAGTAGGGGTTGTGGCCTAATCTGAACAAACCATTTTCCATTTCCATTTCGATTTCTTTGTATTTCATCCCTAAACTACCCGCGTCTCTTTCTCTCGAGACTACCTGCCCTTCTTCCGACCCCTTGCCCTCGACTATCTGCCCTCTTCCTCCCAGCACCCCTCGGCAATCAGCACCACTTGACTGTCTCCATCCTGTCTATCTGCACCCTCGATTATCTGTATTCTTCTCTACTTGCACCCCTCGGACATCAGCACCACTTGACTGTCTCCATCCTGTCTGCACCCCTCGATTATCTGTATCCTTCTCTGCTTGCACCCCTAGGACATCAGCACCTTCAGCACCTCTTGACTATCTGCTTCCTATCTATTTTTCTATCTACACTCTTCGATTTTCTGTATCCCCCTCGACCTGCACCCCTTTACCTGCACCCCTTCTACCTGCACCCCTCGATTATCTGCACCCTCTCTTCCAGCACCACTCGACTATCTGCACCCTGTGTACTTGCACCCGTATCTGTTCCCTGTCTACCAGCACCCCTCGACTATCTGCACCCTCTCTACCTGCACCCCTCGACTATCTGCACCCTCTCTACCTGCACCCCTCGACAATCTGCACCCTCTCTACCTGCACCCCTCGACTATCTGCACCCTCTCTACCAGCACCCTCGACTATCTGCACCCTCTCTACCAGCACCCTCTCGACTATCTGCACCCTCTCTACCAGCACCCCTCGACTATCTGCACCCTCTCTACCAGCACCCTCGACTATCTGCACCCTTCTACCAGCACCCCTCGACTATCTGCACCCTCTCTACCTGCACCCCTCGACTATCTGCACCCTCTCTACCTGCACCCCTCGACTATCTGCACCCTCTCTACCAGCACCCCTCGACTATCTACACACCCTCTCTACCTGCACCCCTCGACTATCTGCACCCTCTCTACCAGCACCCCTCGACTATCTGCACCCTCTCTACCTGCACCCCTCGACTATCTGCACCCTCTCTACCGCACTCCTCGACTATCTGCACCCTCTCTACCTGCACCCCTCGACTATCTGCACCCCTCTACTGCACCCCTCGACTATCTGCACCCCTCTACCTGCACCCCTCGACTATCTGCACCCTCTCTACCTGCACCCCTCGACTATCTGCACCCTCTCTACCCATGCACCCCTCGACTATCTGCACCCTCTCTACCTGCACCCTCGACTATCTGCACCCTCTCTACCAGCACCCATCGAACTATCTGCACCCTCTTACCAGCACCCCTCGACTATCTGCACCCTTCTACAAGCACGCCTCAACTATCTGCACCCTCTCTACCTGCACCCCTCGACTATCTGCAACCCCCTCCTCTACCCAGCCACCCCTCGACTATCTGCACCCTCTCTACCAGCACCCCTCGACTATCTGCACCCTCTCTACCTGCATCCCTCGACTATCTGCAACCTCTCTACCAGCACCCCTCGACTATCTGCACCCTCTCTACCAGCACCCCTCGGACTATCTGCACCCTCTCTACCTGCACCCCTCGACTATCTGCACCCTCTCTACCAGCACGCCTCGACTATCTGCACCCCCTCTACACCTGCACCCCTCGACTATCTGCACCCTCTCTACCAGCACCCCTCGACTATCTGCACCCTCTCTACCAGCACCCCTCGACTATCTGCACCCTCTCTACCTGCACACCTCGACTTATGCACCCTCTTACCTGCACCCTCGACTATCTGCACACTCTTCACCAGCACGCCTCGACTATCTGCACCCTCTCTACCTGCACCCCTCGACTATCTGCACCCTCTCTACCTTCACACCTCGTCTATCTGCACCCTCTCTACTGCACCCCTCGACTATCTGCACCTCTCTACCTGCACCCCTCGACTATCTGCACCCTCTCTACCGCACCCCTCGACTATCTGCACCCTCTCTACCTGCACCCCTCGGACTATCTGCACCCTCTCTACCCGCACCCCTCGACTATCTGCACCCTCTCTACCTGCACCCCTCGACTATCTGCACCCTCTCTACCTGCACCCCTCGACTATCTGCACCCTCTCTACCTGCACCCCTCGACTATCTGCACCCTCTCTACCAGCACCCCTCGACTATCTGCACCTCTACTGCATCCTTGACTATCTGCACCCTCTCTACCTGACCCCTCGACTATCTGCACCTCTACCTGCACGCCTCGACTATCTGCACCCTCTCTACATGCACCCCTCGACTTCTGCACCCTGCTATCATGCATCCTTGACTATCTGCACCCTCTCTACCTGCACCCCCCGACTATCTGCACCCTCTCTACCAGCACGCCTCGACTATCTGCACCCTCTCTACCAGCACCCCTCGACTATCTGCACCCTCTCTACAGCACCCCTCGACTATCTGCACCCTCTCTACCAGCACCGCCTCGACTATCTGCACCTCTCTACATGCATCCTATGACTATCTGCACCCTCTCTACCTGCTCCCGTCGACTATCTGCACCCTCTCTACCAGCACCTTCGACTATCTGCACCCTCTCTACATGCATCCTTTGACTATCTGCACCCTCTCTACCGCACCCGTCGACTATCTGTGCCCCACGAGTATCTGCACCCCTCGATTATCTGCACCCTTCGAGTATCTGCACCCCCCGACTACCGCACCCTTCGATTATATATCTGCACCTATCCTCACCTGCACCTTTCTATACCAATACCTCTCGACTACCTGCATCCCGCAGCCGCGTGTGTGTGTGTTATCTTTGGGTATGTACGGTGCAATCTGTGGTGTGTGTGTGTGTGTGTGTGTGTGTGTGTGTGTGTGTGTGTGTGTGTGTGTGTGTTTGTCAGTACAACACTCTGTTAATCTGACAGTAAATGGTTTCAGTCAGTCAGTCAGTGTGTGTGTGTGTGTGTGCGTGGTGTGGCGGGGTGGTGTGTGTGTGATGTGTGTGTGTGGTGTGTGTGTGTGTGTGTGTGTGTGTGTGTGTGTGTGTGTGTGTGTGTGTGTTTCCTAAACATCATCAAGTGATTAACTAAAAGGTCAAGTCATGTGAATAATTTTGAATTTCTTAGACTCTGGTGTGTGCGCGCGCGCGCGCGCGCGCGTTTGTGTGTGTGTGTGTGTGTGTGTGTGTGTGTGTGTGTGTGGTGTGTGTGTTTATTGTAATGGATGAAAGGACATATGGTAAGTAAAAACAACGAAAATGATTGTTGGGGAAAATAACAAAACTAGCC
>JAFLJL010004786.1:0-14925 GCA_018398815.1 Conus ventricosus
CCTTTTAACAATAAAGAAAGCAATCACACAAAAATTTTTTCAAGCAAGAAACTCATTTTCCTTATCAAAATGAGAGTAATATGGAGAGCCCTCTGGAGAATATATGCGCACACATACATAACATGTTTCATTGTGCCAAGTAAGGATTTATCAATAATAAAGGCATAAAACAAATCAGATGCAACCTCCACTACTTTTACATAGGGACAGATATCTTTTTTCACCAGGCACACCAGTCCACCGAACGCCTTCCACGTGCCGTGAACTTTGAAGCGGGTTTACAGTACACAGTGTATCCAGCAAAACATAGGCGAATGAAAAACATCAACAAATGTTTCAACAAAACATACAAAATCAAAACTGGAAACGTATGAAATAAAATCGTTATTGTTCATTTTCGAAAGTAATCCATTATATTCCAATGCAGAGCTGCTCAAACATGGAGGGAAGGAATTGGTCACTCTAGTAACATCGATTTGTCAGAAGATCTGGGAGACAAAACAGTGGCCCACAGAATGGACTCAATCACTCATCATCCCCTGCCCAAAAGGGAAATCTACGCCAATGCCAGAACTACAGAACAATAAGTCTCATTAGCCACACCAGTTAAAATCATGCCAGAGTCATCTTGAATCGACTGAAGAAAGAGGCGGAAGAACACCTGGCGGAAGAACAAGCTGGATTCAGGGCAGGCAGAAGCACAGTAGAACAGATCTTCACCTGCCGGATACTGATGGAGAAACATCTGCAACATCAGAGAGACCTGTTCCACAACTTCATTGACTTTAGGAAAGCGTTTGACAGGGTGTGGCACAAGGGTCTGTGGCAGGTGCTCAGAAAGTTTGGCATAGAGGAGGGTCTCGTCCAAACCATCCAGGCGCTGTATGACACCGCCAGCAGCGCAGTCCTCCTCAACAACCAGATAGGGGACTACTTCAAGACCACAGTTGGAGTCCGTCAAGGCTGCCTGCTATCTCCCGTACTGTTCAATCTCTTCCTGGAAAACATCATGCGTGAAACCCTCCATGACTTCCACTCCACTGTCTCCATCGGAGGAAGAATCATCAATAATCTGAGGTTCGCAGATGACATCGACCTGATGGGAGGCAGCAACGAAGAACTACAAGACCTAAAAAGACTGGAAAAAGGGCGGGTGCTAGGAAGGAAGTGAGACAGAAAAAAAAAAGCCCTGGTCAAACAGCAAAACCCAACCCCTGCTGAAATCTACATGAACGGCAACAGCTTAAAGGTGGGGCTTTAAAATACCTTGGGCCCACTCTCACCAAAAGGGTTTTCGCTCAAAAAGAAACAAACCCGATAGCGATCGCAACAGCAGAAATGGCAAAAGCTAAAAAAGATCTGGAAGAGCGGGGGAGACCCTTTTCCCTACAAAGTGAAGTGTACAATCCCGGGTGCTGTCCACTGCTGTATGGCTGCAAAAGGGGGCCATGACAGCAGAGACCCCAAGGAATCCCGTTTGCTAATCTTCAGGCGTTTGCTCGGTCTTTGGCAAGCCCGGAAAAGACAAACGCTTTGTGGGACAAAAATCATTGCGGCCCCCAAAAACCCCCTTTTGGCAACAGTAAAGAAGGGGGAACGTCGTGGTTCGGGCATGTCATCGCCAAAAATTCACTCCCAAAAACGTCATCAGGGGCCCGGGAAAGGGGGCCCGACGGGGGGGGAGACAAGCCAATGCTGGAGGACACTAAAAGAAGGACCGGGTGGATGGCCCTACGCGATGCGACATGAAAGGGGAAAGGGGCCGGAGGGGCGGGTGTCGGGCTTCGAGATGTCTCTCTCTCCCTCTACGCCCATCTGGGCGAGAATGATGATGAGATGATGATGATAAAGGGAAATAAAATAGATTTCGAAACGATTATTTTTTCATTGGTCCCGTTTTTAAATGTTTGCATAGAAAAATGGCAAACAGAAGAGAGAGAGGAGAGGAGAGAAGAGAGAGAGAGAGGGGAGAGAGAGAGAGAGAGAGCGAGCGGGAGAGAAGAGAGAGAGAGAGAGAGGAGCGAGAGAAAAGGGGAGAGAGAGAGGAGAGAGAGAGGGAGGAGAGGGGGAGAGAGAGAGAGAGAGAAGAGAGAGAGAGGGGGAAATTTCCCTTTTGGCCCTTTGGCTCTCACAGAAACAATTTTCTTCATGGTCCCTCGTTTTTTAAAAGTTTGCTAATAAATAGAAAAAGGGAGAGGAGAGAGAGAGAGAGAGGGAGGAGAGAGAGAGAAGAAGAGAGAAAGGGGAGGGGAGAAGTTCCTTTTGGCCTTGGCTCTCACAAAACGATTTTTCTTCATTGGTGCCCCCCCTTTTTTAAAATGTTGCATAGATAAATAGCAAACAGAGAAGAGAAAAAAGGGGAAGAGAGAGAGAGAGAGAGAGAGAGAGAGAGGAGGAAGAGAAGGGGAGAGAAGGGAGAGAGAGAGTGAGGGTGACAGGCAGTATGTCCGCAAAGGGGAAACAGACAGACTGTGTGAATTTTCCCCTGCTTTTTTCGTGTGACTGTCAAAAGGTTACCTCCCCTGCTGCTTAAAAATCGGTTCGATGTTTCTATATCGAACGGCTGTTTTGGGCTATTCCCCTTCTCTCCCCCTTTCATACTACCATTTCCCCGTTAGCCGGGCGATCGGTGTCGAAAGACTCATTTTAGGGCTCCTTTTCTTCTTTTTCTTTTTCTTCTTTTTTCTTTCACTCTCTTCTCTCCTCTTGAGGGTGTGGTGTGGTGTTTTTGGTGTGGGGTGTGTGGGTTGGTGTGTGTTTGTGTGTGTTTTGTGTGAGTGTGTGTGGAAAGTGTGTGTGTGTGGGGGTGTGTGGTGTTGTTTTGGGTGGTGTGTGTGTGTGATAGGAGAGAGGAGGAGAGAGGGTCGAAAGGAGAGAGAGGAGAGAAGAGAGAGAGAGAAAAGAGAGGAGAGAGAGGAGAAAGGGAGGAGGGGGGAGAGGTCAGAAAGGAAGGGAGAGAGAAGAGAGAGGGGAGAAGAGAGAGAGAGAGAGAGAGGGAGGAGAGAGAGAGAGAGGGGAAACCAATTTTTAATGAGGGTGAATAAAAACTGGAAGTTTTTTTACACTATCCCCCAAAAATTAGCAATAAACAAAAAGGAACAATTACATAAATTTGACAAAATTAAAAAAAAACAATAAGAAAAACATTAAAAAAAAAATTTAATAAAAAATAGTAAGCAGTCCCTTATAAGTATTTCACACCACACACACCACACAACACACACCACACACACACACAAACACACAAAACACACACCAACACACACACACCCAACACCACAACCAAAACACACAACGGACATATTTTGCTTAAATGGGTTACATAAACTTTTGTACGTAAATCGCTGTTACTTATGCCCAGCCGAGGGAAAGGCTTCCCCCGGCCCCAAACAACTTGTTTGTAAAGGAACATCAAACTTGGGAGAATATACATTTAAAGTGAAACAATTTAAAATGGTCTATGAGGTATTTGAAATATGCTTTTTTAAACGATGTTAAAACTATTTATCGGTTTTAAATTTTGGGGGGTTTTCATTCCAAAATTTTTCTCCAGGAAAGTAAGGGATGACTTAAAAAGACATTCTGGTGGGGGGTGTTAGGTTTTTTTGCTCGAATTTTTATTAATGGAAATTTGTCATGAAGAAAAGGTGGCGCAATATTTTTAAATGTTTTATACTAAAGACAGCTTTTTTAAAAGCAGATTTTAATCGAAGGGAAAGAAAGTTAAATCTTTATAACCCCCTAGCTTGTAGAAAATTTTTTAAAGAGTATCCTTAATACGCGCTGATATGTTTCAAGTGGTTTTAAGAAATTTTTACTGGCAAAAACCCGCATGAAAGGGATTTTTTAGTCGGTTGTACTTGAAGAATATAATTTTTAGTTTGTTGCAGGAAAAATTCTTGTTTCGGTTCCAAGAAATTTTTTTTAGAAACCCTTTAAAAAAATTAATAATGTTGACCTAAAAAATACAACAAAAAACCAAAATTTTTGTGTGATTTAACTTCTTTACGAGTTTTTTTTTGTTACGTATTTTAAAAAAAATGTTTTCTTTTTTTGCTTTTTTGTCGGGTTTGTAGTCATCATAAATTAGACTTTTGAGGTGGAGGGCCTTTTGGTTAAAATTTAGTCACTTTGCAAGTTTTTTGAGATCATTGTAATTTGATACTCTGAGTCACATCTTGCTTATTAGGAGAGTATTTTCATCAGCAAAAACTCACAGGGAGAAACTATGTAAGGAAGTCTTTTTAAATGAGAATAAGGATGGGCCCCCGGGAAAACTGCCCCTTGGGAAGCCATAATTTTGGCATAAGAGGGGAAAGAGGGGAAATTTTTTTTTTAAGATCCTTGTCGCCTACTTGAGAAAAGGGAAATAAGTTTAAGAGCTTCGGGGGAAAAAACCATAAAGTTAGTTTTCTTAACGTTTTTGTGTCTTGTGTCGAATGCTTTAGCGGCGAAAAAATTGTTCCTGTAAGGATCATTGTTTTGTTTAAATGCCATTTTTTAAATTTATTTTATGGAAGGTGTGACAAGAATGTTTTCTCTAAATCCCTTTGATTAAAATTTAAAAAATTGTTTCATGAAATGTTTGGATTTTTAATTTTTGATGGTTTTTAAAGGGTTTTTGATAAAATGTTGGATGGGAAAATGGTTGAGTTAAGGGATCAGGGGGGATCCCAGATTTAAAAAAGGGAAAAACTTTAGCCTTTAAAGGGGTTGTGGAAAACCCACCTTTATCAATGAAGATTGTAAATAATTTAAAGCCCCCGATATAATGGGCAGCAATTTTCAAAATTTTTCCTCTATATCATCTAAACCTCGAGAACTGGATGTTTTAATGAACACATTCCTTTAAAAAACATCTGTACACCATAAACCGTTAAAAAAAGATTAGATTTTTGTTTTTCGATCACAGTACGCTTTTAGCTCAAATGGTTCATTGTCTTTTGAACATACAGCTTTGATCGTCTTTCTGCAACTTTGTGAAGTGATCTTTTAAGGTTCACAACAAGGTTCTTCAGAAGGAGTGTAGTGAAAGGGTTTTTACCGGAGAGCTCATTAATGTTTTTCCAATCGATTTTGAATCTTCTTTACGGGAAATAAGTCACGAAAAATTTCTTTTGGCGGCTCTTTTCATTGGGTTTTCCTTTTTTCTTTTTTTTTAAATTTATCTTTACCTTTGTTGCAATAGAGTATCTCGTAAATTAAGGGGCCTTTATCGTTTTTTTTCATTATACCACGGTGGTTTACCCTGGTTTACACGTTTAGTTCGGATGGCACTGTTTAAAAAAACGAGATGAATATGTTTTTCCCAAGCGCCAAGCTCCATCAGGGTCTTTGTGTGTTTCCCTCAGAAAAATTTGCGTTACCAAATGGGACAAGAAATTGTTAGTATCGAATTTTTCTATAGCTTCGAAAAGATTTACATTTGTAAAATTTTTGGAATTTAACACCCTTTTTTGGACCATGTTAGAAAAATTTGGGAAAAAGTGATCACGAGACCGTATAGAGGCACTGAGTTTCTATAATATTAGATGGGTTTGTTGGTTTGTGATAAATTTTGCGTTTCGGGGATGATTTTTTTCTTGTCGGTTTGTGTTTAAAAAAGCTGTGTCAATTTTTAAAATTCATAAACCCGTTTCCATTTTCATGTTTTTTTAAGTGAAAATTTTAAAATCCCCAAAAATTTAATTTCCAAACGAACACATTGAGGCTTCTTCCCATTTTTTCGAAACGATCGAACCCATTAATGGTTCGTTGGATTTTATAAAGCACCCTGAAAAACGGTTTTCCCCTTCGCATAGATTTCTATCCATATCATTCTTGTTAATTTACCCATACTGTTGATTGTTTATAATTATTGAGTTGTGAATATGGTCACAAAACCTGTTTCAAGTTTTGTCTTTGGTCTCTTTTTAAGTATTTTTAACTTTGGTTTAAAAACTAAATTATGGGTTTTTAATTGGAAAGTCGAGTTTGAAAAACAAAAACAATGGAAACATTTTTGGAAAATTGGAAAAAATGTTGGAACGTCAGAAATTTTTTTTGGGAAAAGTGACACACGTTTAAATAGCCATTTTCAACCAATTAGACAACCATTCTTTCTTTTTGATGAAACTGATTTACAAAAAAACTAGGTTTTAACACAACACGAAAAAAAACAAGTAAAATATAGTCAAACAGCAGGACACCTTTTGTAGCAAATTAGCGAAACAACAACAACAAAAGGCAAAAAAAAGATCACTGCCGAAAAAAATCGAAGATTTTTTTATAGCAAAAACAATATGCGCAAAACTCAGCAAGAAAAACGTATCGCAATCCGGGGACGAAATACAAACGCCGTAAACCCAAAAACGAATGGGTTTCCCTTTGTTATCGATCCCGGGGCCCGGATCAAATTCTTAAACCTCGCCACGTGGCGCGCCTTTCCCCGCGAGCGCTAACACTTCCGTGACATCCACGCTACACTACGCACCACATACCATACACATGCCCCTCCCTCTCTCTCTTATTCTCTCTCTCTTCTCTTCCTTCTCTTTCTCTCTCTCTCTCATAGCATACAAAAACATCCTTATGTTAACAATTGTGCATGTTTTTAACCGGTGAATTTGTCTTTTTTGTTAATACCAAATCAACAATGGAAAAAAGGGAAAAGTATGTTTTGTTGATGAATTTAAGGGGTATAAAATTCCTTTTTTTAAAAAATTTTTTTAAACACCATTTTCCTCCTTCACTCTCCCCCCCCATTCCCGTCCCGCTCCACCCCGTCCCCGCTCGTTAAACCCCCCCCCTTACTTTTTCTCAATAATACAAAAAAAACTTGCGGCATGTGCGCATGCCGAGTGGACACCCCTGCATGCACCCCCCCCCCCCCCCAACACACCACACCTACACCACAAAAAAAACGTTTCCCCCTTTTCATTTTGACAATCATTTAATTAGGGTGGTGATATGAAATACTGAAGTCTGGATGGTTTTAGTGCTGTGACGCCCTGTTTTACAGTTGGAGGCGTCTCCCATCTTTTGGGGGGGTACCTCCGCACACCAGGGGGTAGGGGGAGGCACAGCTGCCACTGGGTTCTGGAACTTGCTGGCAGCTTGGTGGGACGTTTCCAGTACCCCTGGGCTAGAAGGGGTTTGAGGGTGGGAGGTGGGATGAAAAGGAGGGACACCGGGTCCCCTTGGGTGAGGGGGATGGTTGGGGAATTTGGGGTAGGGGGCCGGCTGGCTTCATGACTGGGGGATCCTGTTTTCCTGAGGCCGCGGTGATCGAACGCTAAGGCCCCGCCCCCTGGGGAAAAACAGCTGCTGGAAAGAAAAGGCCCCCCGTTTTGGGGGGGGTGATCCTCTGGGGTGTAATGCTTTGTGAGGACCGGCCCTGTTGAAGGGGTGTAGGGCCCCAGTGGGGGGTAATGCTGTTGTGAGGACCGGCCTCTGTTGAAGGGAGGTGATAGGCCTCAGGGGTGGTGTTGCTGTTGTGGGGACCCGGCCTCTGTTGAAGGGAGGCTGATAGGGCCCCAGGGTGGTTTTAATGCTGTTGGAGGACCGGGGCCCCTGTGAAAGGGGGGCTGATTGGCTCAGTGGTGTGTAAGCTGTTTTTGGGGACCCGGCCCCCGTTGAAGGGGCGCGATAGGCCTCAGGGTGTCGTAACGCTGTTTTGAGGGGGCCCGGCTCTCTGTTGATGGGAGGGTGAAAGGCCTCGGGCGTCGTGCGCTGCCGCTGCGGAAACACGTCGAACGGAGACAGAGCCTGGTGTAGCCCGGGGTGGCTCCACCCCCCGTTCGGGGGCGGCGCCCTGGGGTGTGGTCAGGAAGAATGGGGGGGCGCCCTGCAAGCCCCCGCCTGAACATGAACCCAAAAAATCGGGCGTGAGTTTACCCTGCCACTGTGCCGGGTGTATCAAAAGCATCTGGGCCCCTGCTCATTTTCCCTCCTTTGGGTGTGGGGGACGAAAGGGGACCCCACCATGTGGCTGTTTTGGCTGACAAAAAAAAAACGTGGCAAAAACTGCATAAAATTTGGGGGTATTTTGCAGACCTTTTTGATGGGGGAAAGGGTCTTTGTTTTGAAAGTCTTGGGGCACCATTTTGAATAAATGTTATAAAGCGATCAAGTTGATTTCACAGCAATGAGGCTTACCCCGGGGTTTTGTTGGGGGAAGATCGAGTTTTTAAAAAGGGGGACTCCCCGTGCTGGGCGTGGAGTGAAAAGGGGGATGCAGCTGAAAGGGGAAGGAGATCTTGCAGGATTGACAGTTCTTCATGTGTCCGGGGACGGGCCAGCGGGGCAGTCGTTGCTCCTCAGAACAATCAATGCGGTGTGGGTGAGTTTGTTGGATTGTGCCGCCACTGTCAAAAACCTTTATTTTCACCCGGGAACACCAGTTTGAAAACCCCCTTTTTTCCCGGGCCCAAAAGGTCTTTGGGTCGATATACCTCAGGACAGAGAGGAGAGAGGAGGAGAGAGAGGGAAAAGAGAGAATAAGAAGAGAGAGAGAGAGAGAAGAGAGAGAGAGAGAGAGAGAGGAAGACTGGTTGTATTTTATCCTGTGTCTGTAATATATATTGTCCCCTGACAATAACGAGTCCTCGCCCCTGTGGAAGCTTTAAGATGAAGTGAAAAAAAAACCAGTTAGGGTTCAGCTTAAGGGACTCACTTCAGAGCACAGTATTTTTTTTTTTTTCCTCGCAATCGACATCACCGATTTTTTTCAGGCCGGAGTTTAATGCCTAAACCCCCTTTATGGGGGCTTAAGGACTTTTAAAGTTCCTTACAGTTGACTTATTCACAGTGAAACCACCAATACGAGAAGCCATTAAAAAAAAAAACGAGGAAGAGAGAGGAGAGAGGGAAAAGGGAGAGAGAGGAAAAGAGAGAAGAGGGGAAGATAGAGAGGGGGAAAGAGAAGAGAGGGGGAGAGGAGGGAGAGAGAGGAGAAGAGAGAAGGAAGAAAAGAGAGAAAAGGAGAGAGGGGAAAGTTCCCCTTGGCCTTGGCTCTCACAGAAAAGATTATTCTTTATTGGGGCCTCGCTTTTTAAATGCTTTGCATAGTAAAAACAAACAAGAGAACGACGAACGAACAACGAACAACGAACGAAATTTTTTTTTTCGGGTAGGGATAAGCATACAATGTGCTTTTTTTTTATCAGCCCGAGGTAAACAAAATCCACAACAATATGCAGAAAATTAAAATTTTCTATTATGTATACAAAAAAAGAGGAAGAAGAAAAAGAAAAAAAAAAAAAGAAGAAGAAAGAAGAAGAAGAAGAAGAAGAAGAAGAAGGAAAAAAAAAGAAAAGTAGAAAACATAAATAGCAAAAAGTTACCCAACATTTTTGACTGCAAAGGGGCCCAGGGAAAATTCGGTGATCAATTTAAAAAAAAAAGAAAAGACAGGATATGCTAGTTTAACCGGATTTTTTAAAAAAAAACATTGATCCCAAAGATAAAAGGGAAAAATAGTACATACATATGAAATAATAAGTAAAAAAAAATAAAATATGCAGGGTTTAATTTTTGAATAACAAAAGTTTTCTGACTTTAACTTGGGTATTAGCTCAGACTAAACTAGGAACTGTTTAAAATGTTTTCATTTTTCAAATAGAAGGGGGTTTAACGCAAATTTAAACGAATTAAAGCTTTTCTTTGTTTCATATTTTGGCATGAAATTTCCAAAAGGGGCCCCCCAAAGTAAACTAAACTACTTTTAAAAAAAAAATTCGGGGTTGTTTTTTGTTAGTATACTTGATTGATTTTTGGAAATTGCAGATTATTTGAGGGTGTAATTGGTTTTATAAATTTGTACATCATTATTTCTTTATTATATTCAAATTTTTAAGAAAGGGGCAAAATTACTAATTCGAGGGAATTTGAGTAGTTAATGTTATGCTTTTTTGGGACTGTTTTGATGCCCGTTATGGGCCCTGGCCCAACGGTTTTTAACGTAATTGCAAAGCAAAAATCAAAAGGGGGGAAGAATAGTCAATGTGGTGGTATTTGCTGATGAAATGTTTACGGGGGGTTTTTATCTAGGAATTTTTTTTTTCTAAAACTGAAAAAATTTTTTTGGAAATCGTTTGCTTAAGTTGGAAATTTTGGCCACCAGGAAAGATTTTTGCTGGATTCCACACTTTATTTAGTACTAAATTCTTCTAGCTTGTTGTTATTATAAATATGGGGGGTTGGAGACTTAAATTTTGTCTTTTTTTAGAGACGTAAAAAAGCTGTACTTTTTTTTTGTCTTTAAGGGCATGTGATTCAATTTGTCCGTTAATTAGTCGAGTTACATTTTTTTTGCGGGTTTCTGATAAAAGTTTTTTAAAAAATTTGTTTTGAATTAATTGATGTTTCCTCTGCAAAAAAATTAGATGAGTCTTTAAAAGCAGAGGGGAAACGTTTTTATAGACTAAAAAAAAAAAGGGGGGCCCAAATAGACCCTTGTGGGACAAAATTTTAGGGGGAAAAACTGGGCTGATGCGGGGTTTAAGGGGGAACTGATTGTTGTCGATTATGAGGATGACTTAAAGAGAAAAAAAACCAGGGTCGCGTTTTGTAAAAAGCCAGTTTACGTAAAATAGATGATGATTTTACATAAAGGCTTTAAGAAAACAACAAGAGGTCCGTGATTCAATTTTAAAGCCCCTAGCCCTTGATCAAATAAGTTTTTTAGTGCAGTATAAAGAGTGTTCGATCGAAACCCGATGGTGGGATGGGGTTAGATTAATTTAAAGAAAAAGGGGAAAACAAAGTTTTGGAGTGTTCTTCGAGAGGTTTGATGAAGCGAAAGACAGAAATTGGGTTTTAGTTTTTGGGGGGCCCTTTTATTTCCAGATTTAAAAAAGTTGATTTAGCTTTCTTAAGATATTGGAAAAAACATTTATTTAAAAAACAAATTGAAATCGTAAATGAAACAGAAAGATTTGGGGGATTTTCTTTAAAAAAGATCCATCTAAGTTTTTCAAGCCTTAGTTCCTTTTGCTTCATAGTATAAGAAAAAATAAAAAATCTATATAGATATTTGGGGAATGATCAATTCTGTTTTTTTGATTTAAGTTACAGAAGTCGAGAGAAGTTTCAAATCATTTTGCCTGATTTGTCATTTTTTTTGATTTCAGCTATATTGCAAAATTTTTTTTTAGAAACTCGGCGACTTTCCTTAGGAAAAACGTTGCCTTGTCAATCTTTTTTTGGTAAGAATATTTATGGCTTTCCCCAAAAAGGGTTTTGGGAAATTTTCTGGGGAAGCTGAAATTAAGTTTTTGAAGTAATTCTTTTTGAATATCGCAACATAGATGGACCTTGTTTTTTGTTTCTTATATTCTTCAATTTTTTTGTTTTTAGAGATTTCCTTATATGATGGGGTTTTCAAATTTCTTTAGATAGCCATGGGGGGTTTGGGGGAAAATTTTTTTACCCTTTTTGGTGACAAAAGGGGATGTTTATTGTATATCAAAAAAAAGGTGCCGAGTTCAAAAGCTTGGGCGGACTGTATATGAAAAAAGGAAATTTTTGGGTTTTGCTAAATCTTTAAGGAAAGCTTCTTATCAAAATGCTAAAAAATCTATATTAAAAAGTTTTATGTCGGGTTTTGGATTTTTTTTTTTTTTTTAAAAACCCGTTAAGCATATGGGGAAATGATCCACAACCCCAGTAGGGAGTGCATATTTCGTAATATTTGGTTCTTGGTTTCATAAATATCGATTAAGTTTCGATGTGAAGTAAAGCGGGGGAGGGAAAATTTAAATAATTGTGACACCCCAAAATTTACGAAAAAATTTATTCCCTTGGGGATTACTTTTTCAAAAACTATTGAAATCCCTAAAGGGCGACTTGCAATTTTTGGGAAAAATCTTCCTCTATTGTTTAAAATTTCATACCAAATTTACACTTAGGATTCCTTTACAGGAAAAACCAATTTAAAGGTTTGTTGTTTTTAATTTAAATTTAATCCAAATCGACTCAAGCCTTTATTCGAAAGCGTTACACGTGAAAGTTAGGAAAGACGGGTTTTAAGATCAAAAATGTTTTGTAAAGGACCTACTGGGTCAAGGCGAATGTGATGGTACCCTGGTATTGAAAGCTCAGAATCAGATATATGATTTGTTAGTCTTGTTTCAGCACAGCAAAATATATGGAATTGCTTTCCAGAATTAAATAAGATGGAGGCAAGTTCATCGCGCTTGTTAAGTATATGATTAATGTTAAGTAGCCTATTCTAAGACCCTCTTTACTTGGCCAGTCATGTACAGGCGACATTTTAGACGAGAAAACAATTTGCCACAGGTACTAGATCAATGAAATTCGATTTACAATCCAAAAGAAAACAACAATCAAAACAAACGAATTGGCAAAAGTCACACTAGAGCTCCAAACATGCAAAGTACATTTATGGCAATGAAAAAGAATGCGAAAATAAATCTGTTATGGTAACTCATCAAGTCAACAAACAAGTTATTTTAGACTGACCGCCAAAATCCTCAATAACTAGAAACAGACAAGAATCCAATCACAATAGTCCCGGTCCGGTCCGAGGGAGACAGTTCAATGCCGACATGACTGTGGTAACATGAACACAGCCTTAAAACAAAACACAAGCAGCTAATACATACATGTTCTGTGATAAAAAGGGAAGAAAAGCATACATCCCCCCCCCCCACCCCTTTTTTCTTCACCCACCACATGATCATCAAAGACCTATACGTTTAAACTAGTTTAACAATATCCATAGAGAATAGTTTACAACTACCATGCTGAATTTGTTTTTTGGTAAGCCAGCTGTGATGCCATGTTCAGAATTTGTTGGGCATACTGACCAACAGGGTTGTAAGGTTGGGGCCAGTCCTTATGATTATAAGGGGACTGAGGCCACATAGGCGAGGAAATAGGATTCATAGAATTTCCTCCATGGGACTGTCTTGGATAGTGGGCCATATCTGGCAACCATTGCAAGTGGTGGGATGGGGATCGGAAGAATTGGGGGGGGGGGGGGGGTAAGAAGCCAATTGATTTTGTCTATCAAAGGAACGTGAAAGGAAAGCGAAGAGGTTGGAGCTTCAAAAAGGGCATTGGGATTTCCTCTTTCTGTCAACTGGCTACCTTTGGGCAAACAAGCCGACATACCTGAGACCTCTCTCGTTCTCTCTGGAGGATTACTTTCATGAGGAGGACCTACAAGGTCAGGGGCCATCCTGTCAGGCCTATCCTGTCCTGGGACATCCTGTTAGGTGCCAACCTGTCAGAGATTATCTGGCCATTAGGGTGGGAGGGTAACATGGGGAAATGGGAGGAGGAGTACAATGGAGGAACACGCGTATTCCTAGGGTGCCTGAATTGGGGCCAATGCAGAGCATCTGACACTGTTTCGCTGTAATTGGGGTGGTTCTCAACATGTTACCATATTTAGCCACATGGTTTGGTTGTCGCTGATAACTCTCAGAGTAACCATCGGAGAACTTTACACTCTGAGAAAAGTCTTGAACTCCCGATTGAATGGACTGTGGAAGGACTTTTCTGAAATTTACAGCCAGAGACGCTGTCCCTTTCTGATTGGGGTGAGTGGCATCACTGTACGCCGTTTTTCGTGGGGCACCACTTCTGGCCACAAAGGCGTCGTGATTGTCGACCAGGTCGACTTTCATGCTTGTACAGGCCGAGTACATGTTTTTATTGGATGGCACTATGCTATTATTCAGCTGGTGTCGGCCTTGGGCAGGAATGATAGAGCTCAGAGCAATATAAGCAGCAGGAAAACAGGTCTGACACAGCTCAATGAGTTCACGCCATACCTGGATAGTAATAGGACCACTAGGACAATCATTTACTCCAACATGAAGAATGAGAGTCTTAATGTGTTCTTGTTTCTCTGTATCTTTTAACCACTGAATCATGTCCTGAACTTTAAGGCCTGGTATACAAATCTTAAATAAGGGGTCTGTGTTGGTCTGAAGCCTCTTTGGGTTTATGTATCTGATGACTGAATCGCCTATCAGTAGGGATGAAGTTCTGTTTGGAACTTTCATGCGAGCCAGAATCTGTTGCGGGGATTTCTTTGGTTCATCTGAACTTGCATTTTGTACAGAACCCTGCATCCGTGAAAAGCCTTCAACGTTATCCTCTATTTTTGCCAGAGACTGCTGGCTCTTTTCAGCATTAGCTAATGGGTCTTCACTGGCTAAGACCTCAAAAGGATTGTGGACTGGCAAGTTAGGCATCAAGACTGTCGATGGAAATGAAGGACTGGAATTGGAATCATTGACAATATGATTTCGATTTAACACATTTTTCGGAGACTTCATTTTTGAAGCACTATCCATATCAGTGTTAGTAAAACCAGGAGAAAGGGCTGTACCACTGAGTGTGTTGGGGGAGGAAATAGGAGATAAATCAGTGTCTACAGGAAAAGACACTGTGTTCTGTTGTACCTGTACACTGGGGTTGGGACATTTCACAATCTCAGAATCACAGTGAGTGGACATATTTTCTGACAGGACAGCGTTTGCTGGAGAGTCAACATCAGATGGGTCATACTGGGTAGAAACACTTATCCCTGCAGTGCCATTTGGATAGTTAACATCATTAAGATCACATTGGATACAAACACTCATGGACTTAGTTTTCTTAGATAATCGCTTAATATCAGAATAAAGAGTGCCAACTTGAGTTTTTAACGAATGATTTTCATTTGATAGACTTTGAATGGTCGTGTCTAGTTTTGAAATGGAAGCTTCAAGAGAATAAATGTGTGAATCCAATGACTTCGTTTTGTTATCAAATGGAGCTTAAGTTCATTTTTGATAGCAGTTTTGGAATCTTCAAGCTTTGATACAAACTGGTCCACAATTCTTTCTGTTGGATAAGTAATCATCAGAGTGGTTTCAATGCATAGTTCATGCACAGAACGTTGCGGCTTCATGAAGCAGAGTGTCGTCA